>CAIGRR010542922.1:0-18299 GCA_903798365.1 Fraxinus sp. 1973-6204 | reverse complement strand
CGAGTTTTAATATTAGTATATATTTTTTGATATTTGTATTCATTGAATTAATCTTATTGGACAACTTGTTATCTACATGTTTTTAAATTGGGTTATGTTAATTTGTAAAAGTTACGAATGAAAATGTCATTAGTTGTATTTATGTAGTGTTGTTGTAAATGTTAAAAAATTTAATTATGGTACGAAATCGAACAGAACCGAACCCGAACGGTTCCATTTATTAAATACCCGAAAGTTTTGGGTCGGTTCGATTCTCTTCAAAACCGAACCGAATCGACCCATATCCAGCTCTAGTTATACCTAAATTGGGATGAATCACAATGTAAGCAAATCACAAATTTTTGGTTGGTTTAAGCCAAATGTATAGGGGTGTGGGTTCACAGAACCCCTACACCCTCTCACACGAGGTGGGTCCCACGCGGGACCCACCTCAATAAAAAAGTAATAAAAAAAAATTTGCCCACCCATTCCCCTATGTGAGTTGTCGGTATGAACCCTCACCCTATAAGTATAACACGTCTCTTTTTAGTTAGTTGGTAGATATTGGGATGTGGGCTAGAGTTGTGTGGGACCCACCTCAATAAAAAAGTAAAAAAAATTACCCACCCACCCCCCTATGTGATGAACCCCCACACTATAAGTATAGCACATCTCTTTTTGGTTGGTAGATATTGGGATGTGGACTAGAGTTGGCCTAACTAATCCAAATTTTGCCAATTTGGTGTCATATCTTTACTAATTATACAACCAATTCATATGCAAGAAAATTCACTACATTCATGATAAATGATAGACTTGGTCACCTAACAAATTAAATACACCTTATCAAGTTTTTAGTGAGTAGCACAAAGAAATAAATTCATCGACTAAAGCTATCTATTGAAGAATCAAATGAACTATCGTACTATGTTTTTTTTTTTCTCTTCAGATGGATAATTGATTTTAATCCTACTAAAAATCCAATCAAAATCGAAATTCAGACTTACTTCTAAACAATTTTTATTTGTCCATACCGATGCATCCTATATAATGATTAGGTTAATCTTGGAATTGAAGTTAAACCTAAAGCACTGACAATCACATGTTATAAAATTATTTTCAAACATTTTCAAGCTCATCATAAGATGCCGTAAAAGTCAAGCATTATATACATTTATGGATCTGATTACCCATTTTTATTTTTCATATAATTACCTCCAAAAAAATAACCTCTATATAAAGAAACTAGATTATATGCCAACCTCCACACACTCAACTAGGCCAAAAAAATGGGAAGAACTAACAAATTCCCTTCGCTTGTCATACTCGTCCTCGTCCTCGAATGCTCAGCCACACCGATCTCGAAAATCCAGGCTCATCCACAGCCGTGTAAAAGATTGGTGTTTTACTTCCACGACATTCTTTACAACGGCCATAATTCCAAGAATTCAACTGCAGCAATTGTAGGATCACCAGCATGGGGAAACAGAACCATTTTGACTGGCCAAAACCATTTTGGAAACATGGTGGTGTTTGATGATCCAATTACACTAGATAACAATCTCCATTCAACCCCAGTTGGCCGAGCACAAGGATTTTATCTTTATGACAAAAAAGATATATTCACTGCATGGCTAGGGTTTTCTTTTGTTTTCAATTCTACTGAACACAAGGGTAGTATAAATTTCGCCGGGGCAGATCCGTTGATGAACAAGACTAGGGACATTTCTATCATTGGTGGAACTGGTGATTTTTTCATGACTAGAGGGATTGCCACTTTGAGCACAGATGCTTTTGAAGGGGAAGTTTATTTCAGACTTCGTGTTGATATTAAGTTATACGAGTGCTGGTGAAAATGTTTTGAGCGTGTTTGGCAAATAAGCTCATGGCTTGTGGCATGTGGGTTTAAGCCCTTGTTTGATCTCCATTTTTTTTCTTCAAAATATCTCTATTTTTTTTTCAACCACATATATTTCAATAAAATAATATTACATGCAAATTCAAAACATTTTCTTATTTTTAATCACACATTTTCCGTTAATATATTATTCGAAAATGTATTCTATACCAAAAATGGGACTCAAACAGACCCTAAATAAGCCAAATAAGGTAGGTTTATGCGGACCCACACTCTATATATTTTTAACCACACAATTGTATGGGCTTCATTTCAAAAATATTTTTTTCTGTAAAAAAATCGAAGAATGTTGTCTATGATATTTACGAGAAAGCACTACAACAAAAATTGCCTTTCGTAATAGGATAAAAACGTTGCGAAAAGTTTAAAATTAATCTTTAACAACAGGCAATGAATGTTGCTAAAGGATGAGATTTTAACGATATTCATTAACCGTTACAAAAAAAGTGAAATATGTAAAAAAAAAAAAAAAATTGCAATAGTCGAGTGAATGTTGCAAAAAGAGACATTAGTGGCATTCATTAAAATATTGTTGTAAGTCTCAATTATTTAAACTAAAAGCGATATACACTTATTGAGTATTGCGATAGATTTCTTTTAACAATTAACACCACTCAATTAATTAATATTGCTTTTTATATGTTGCAAAATGTCATTTTTCTTGTAGTAAGAAAAGGGTGACACTACCCAATTGGGTGGATAATTTATTGATAAAATGACATAAGTGGATTATTTATTAATAGTTGAAAAAGAAGAAAAAAAAAGTATAAAACTTTAAAAGAAAAGAAAAACTAATTCAGTCTAAGTAATTGGTGGGAGCCGAAGAAAAAGAAANCCAATTGGGTGGATAATTTATTGATAAAATGACATAAGTGGATTATTTATTAATAGTTGAAAAAGAAGAAAAAAAAAGTATAAAACTTTAAAAGAAAAGAAAAACTAATTCAGTCTAAGTAATTGGTGGGAGCCGAAGAAAAAGAAAAATTGGTTACATTACTTGTTACTATTCATGCATATTCAATATTTTTTTGGCTCATAGTCGCTTTCATTGTTACTCTCCACTTCAAACTTTAGAGTACACTAATTAGAAAAAAGGAGAGCATTTTTTTTTTTTTTTTAAGATCTGAAAATAATCATGAAACATTGAAGAATATCCGAATATGTACATAGCTATTTTCCACTGTGCACGGGAGATTTTCTTTCAATATAAACCACTAAACCCTCCTTAAAAGTAATCAATTAGATCTTGTGTTTTCAAAATGTCACCCAAAGTTGAAACCAATAAAAAAGGTTTTCATACGCATGTTTGGTCAAGCTTGAAAAGGTAAAAGTTGCTTTCCTTAATTTCAAATTAAATGAAAAGAAAAAAGAAAAACTTATTTTTAAAGTAATTTTTACATTACTATAAATATAAGATGCTTCGTAACGAAAGGAACTGTTGTTCCTACAAGATTTTTGACAAATAATCTTACGATAAGTTATGTTGATATTGTACTTAAGATTGTATAATACAAAGTTATATATGCATATAAAGACGTTTACGTTACGTTGAGAGATGGGACTTTGTTCCCTCTCTTGGTGCCATTCCTTTGGAAAGGTGACAATGTTCCATCTACGAGTATGTTTAGTACATATTAAAATGAGAGAATGTATTTTTTTGAAGTGACGCGATGAGGAATGTGTGGTTGAAAAATAAAGGAAGTTTATTGATGTGATGAAAATATTATTTTATTGAAAAATGTGTGATTGAAAATGAGTAAAAAATGATAATAAAAAAAATAATGTGGATCAAACAGGGACTACCTTTAATTTTTGTGTTTCATTAAAAGAGTGAATTCTCACTTTAGGAACAAATCAATTGTAAGCAAGCATTGTAAAGCCTTACATACAATCAGAAGGCCCGAAATCAAGGGCCCGCATAACAAAAATAATATATTTTGTATGACCAATGCAATAAACAAATTAGAGCCCCGTGCACAAATGAACGGTATCAAGCTGATGTGTCGAAGTGCGTGCACACGTGTAAACTATGTGGTACCGCCACACCCAAATGTACACCTGTTACAAATTACGCGACCTTTCAAATAAGGGAGAGAATTTTTTTTTATTATAATTATTTTCAAATTTAAAAAATTAAGTTTCAATAATCGGAGAAAGTATTTTTGTCTAAAATTAAAAAAATTCTTTTAGAAGTAATTATACTTTATAAAAAGTTTCGAATGTAATTCATTTACATCACATCTTAAGAGCATGTTTGGTAACAATTAAAATTCAATTAAAATTGAAAATATGGCCGTTATTGGGTTCCACCCGTCTAATAAAAGTCAACAATAACGACTAATTTTTCAATTTTAATTCGATTTTAAACTCTACCAAACAGGTTCTAATATTGCAACTATATGAAGAATTAAATTATTATTTTTTTTAAAAAAAAACTGGATTTAAAAGGCATATGGGTCTCGAATAAAATGCATATATGTTTGTATTTAAAATTCAATCAATTTACTTAACTAACCCTTGTTTGGTTCCTATTATTTTCAAAATACATTTTTCTCTTTTATTTTCAAACACGCATTCTTCACTAAAATAATATTAAATGCAAATTAAAATTTTTTGTTAGTCTTCAACCACACAATCTCCATCAAAATACTATTTTAAAATATATTTTCAAAAAAATAAAAATAAAATGGGGCACAAATAATTCTAACTAAACTTGTCCTTCTAGAAAATAAATTTTAATTGTTTTTTTCAAAAAAAAATGAACTTTTAAATACAAGGGTGAGGGGTGGACAATGGATCCCATTGCAAATTATGAAACCATGTTATTTCGATGTACTTGTACAAGAAAGCCGGGAAGGTTCAAAAAGTCAAAATGGAAACAACCAAATTGAATTTTCACTTTATTTTAGAACTCATACGGTCATACCCCTATGAGTTGCTTTGGATTTGATGTTTACGAGTCGAATATTTAAGTTTATTCCATGGTGGGACATAATCGTACATTTAGTTTCGTTCAATTTTAAATAGTTTCTAAAATGTCACTCAACTTTTCAAAATTTCTTTTAATTGTCATTGAACTTTTAATGTTATTTTAAGTTCCTGTTTAATGGTCATTATTTCAAAAAAAAAAAAAAAAAATTGTTTTAATAGTGATTTTAATGAGAATGTGCAATTAAAAAGTATGAAAAAATTTTGATTTACGTGTAGATTATTTTATTGTGTAAATGCATGATTGAAAATAAATATCTACAAAAATGAATTTTCAAATAATAGTTATCAAACAGGGGCTAAATGGTGAACAATATGAGCATATTTGGTAACAATTAAAATTGAAAATATGGTCGTTATTGAGTCTCACCCGTCTAATAAAAGTCAACAATAACGGCTAATTTTTCAAATTTAATCTGATTTTAATCTATACCAAACAGGCTCTATGTAACTACGACACTGTAAGATCAACATTTCGAAACTAATAAACCTGTAAAATAGTTTCCAAAATCAAGTGTTAATTCATTATTTAATTAATAATAATATAATAAAATTATTCTACTTACCGCATCCTACCTTCACTCCACTCCACTCCACTCTACTCCACCACACCCCACAATACAACAGCAAACCAAGTCTCCGTTTGACACACATTCTTTCAAAATATATTCTTTCAAAACTCATTTTCAATCACATATTCTTCAATAAAATAATATTTTTCATTACATTAATAATTTTCCTTACTATTTAACCACATATTTCTCATCATATTTAAAATACATTATTTACTCAATAATATCCATCAAACACACTCTAAATTTCAAACTCAAACCCTAATCTTCTTCTTTCATTTCGACTCCCTTCTCTTTCTCTTTCTCTTTCTCTTTCTCTTTCTCTCTCTACTCTCTATCATCTCCCTCCCCCTTTCTCTCCATAAGAGGCGGCCCTAAGGCTCCGGCGACTGTTTCGATGACTTCTCTAACAATCGTTCTGGCAATGTTTCAGTGATTGTTCCGGTGAAGATGTTGTACTTTTTTTGCCAATAACATGTGATCAGTTCTATTGGATCTGTGACATGAAATGTGACTTGTAACATAAAATGTGACTTGTAAATTTGATCCGTGAATTCTACAAAATGAGGCATGACCCGTTACTATTGATTTGTGACCTATTTATATTGATTTGTGATCTACACAAAATAATTGTAACTTGTGAACTCAAATATGTGACCATAACGATGTACTTGTACAAGAAAGACGGGAAGGTTCAAAAAGTCAAAATGGAAACAACCGAATTGAATTTTCACTTTATTTTAGAACTCATACCCCTAAGAGTTGCTTTGGATTTGATGTTTACGAGTCGAATATTTAAGTTTATTCCATGGTGGGACAAAATCAAACGTGTAGTTTCGTTCAATTTTAAATAGTTTCTAAAATGTCACTGAACTTTTCAAAATTTCTTTTAATTGTCATTGAACTTTTAATGTTATTTTAAGTCCATGTTTAATGGTCATTATTTCAATAAAAATAAAAATAATAATAATGTTTTAATAGTGATTTTAACGAGAATGTACGGTTAAAACGTAGGAATTTTTTTTTGATTTACGTATAGATTATTTTATTGTATAAATGCATGATTGAAAATAAATATCTACAAAAATGAATTTTCAAATAATAGTTATCAAACGGGGGCTAAATAGTGAACAATATGTAACTATGACACTGTAAGATCAACATTTCGAAACTAATAAACTTGTAAAATAGTTTCCAAAATCAAGTGTTAATTCATAATTTAATTAATAATAATATAATAAAATTATTCTACTTACCCCGTCCCACCTTCACTCCACCCCACCCCACCCCACCACACCACACCACACCGCACAATACCAAACCAAGTCTCCGTTTGACACACATTCTTTAAAATATATTCTTTCAAAACTCATTTTCAACCACATATTATTCAATAAAATAATATTTCTCATCACATTAATAACTTTCCTTACTTTTTAACCACATATTTCTCATCATATCACTATTTAAAATACATTATTTACTCAATAATATCCATCAAACACACTCTAAATTCCAAATTCAAACCCTAATCTTCTTCTTTCATTTCCACTCCCTTCTCTTTCTCTTTCTACTCTCTATCATCTTCCTCCCCCTTTTCTCCATAGGAGGCGGCTCTAAGGCTCCGGCGACTGTTTCGATGGCTTCTTCGACAATCGTTCCGGCAATGTTTCAGTGATTGTTCCGACGAAGACGTCGTACTTTTTTTTTGCCAATGACCTGTGATCAGTTCTATTGGATTTGTGACCTGTGAACATTGTGACATGAAATGTGACTCGTAACATAAAATGTGACTTGTAAATTTGATCGATGAATTCTACAAAACGATGCGTGACCTGTTACTATTGATTTGTGACCTACACAAAATAATTGTGACTTGTGAACTCAAATATGTGACCATAACGATGAATTGCGACATGTAACTTATGAATTGTGAATTGTGACTAGTAACATATGTGACTTTAATAATGATATGTAATCTGTGAATTGGCTAATGCGACATGTGCAAATGACCATGTGACCATTTGAACTCCATCTCTAGTATTTGAAGGTTGTCGACGGTGGCGAGTAGCGATGTGCCGCTGACATATAGATAATGGAGTGCGCTACCGACGGTTAGACAAATGGAGAAGAGGCGTGGGAGGAGGGAGAGAACGACGCGCAACAATGAGTCACTCCATTTCGCTGTGATGGAGCGCGGTGGTGTTACTGGTGGTGCTCATGATGCCGGGCATCGGCTCGGGATGGGCTACAGCAACAGGTTACGCGACCATGGCGATGGCATTGGGGAATGAGCCACCGGAAGAGAGGGAGAGGAGCCGTTGGAAGAGAGTGTGGAGAGAGAAGGGATAATAGAAATAGAAGAGGAGGGAAATGATTTAGGGTTCTGGGGTGGAGTGGGGTATTAATTTTATTTTATAATTTTAATCAACCTTATTTACCACATGATTAATGAAACTAAAATTAAATCCCCTTTTTTGGAAATGTAAACTTGAGATGAAGGGTTCTAGGTGATTTTCCCGGCTAAATATCACTCTTGATTTTAAAAGTTTACGGCAAGAGGTACTCTTCTAACGAAAACAACAACTGATGCAATAATTAGTACTAATATACTTGTCAAAACAGTTCTGATGATGACTTCCCAATTGTCAACATTTACAGTATAAAGTGAATTCTTAATTAGTGGATCTTATAAGTGAACATAAAAGTGATCTAATATTCGTGAAGTACTATAATCATATGTTTGAGAACAATTTATACTTCAATCATGTTACAAGTACAGAAAATTTTGACTGATAATACTTGGCGTTGAATTATTGGAAGATAGAAACAGAAAAAAAAAGGTCCAATCATGTTCGACCACATCAGCGTCGGTATCAATTCTGTTAAAATTTCCCTATATTTGGAGTTTTATTGTTTATCCCAATATTTAGAAGTGTTAACGCAGAACAGTTACATTTAACATATATAGACTAAGTTTATCCATATGGAGACCTAGGACTAAATAATCAAACACTTAGCGCGATACAAAAGAGATTATGTACGAGTCCCTAGATTTTATGTGTGAAATACGATGCCAAGGTATGTGAAAATAATTAGGCAAAACTCTTGTCAGATTTCTTTCTGTTTGTAAACAGTAACACAATCTCTAATTAAAGAAGGCACCAAGAACCTCATTAACCTCGTTCTTTAAACTAGTATAAATTCTGAAGTCAATGTCTATGTATGTTAAAATAATTAACAAAACCTTCATTAAATTTCTTTATGGAACTCAATCACCAATAAAAACATCAGATCATTTTCAGTCATTACACTCTATGCTCTCCTTTTTGGTAGAGAAAAGCTGAAACATATTATTACACCATTCTCCATTTACACGATTCAGAGGAGGCTAGGAAAAGTTTTGAATAAAAGAGGTTAGAAAAACTGACAACATATACGATGAAGACGAATATTTACAAACCGTAGTACAAACTGAATAAACAGCGTTGACCTCAAAAAATGTACCTCCAATGTGGCCAACAAATCACAAGGTACTCACGTCCACGCAAACTTAATTCTTGTAAACTTGGACAAACCGTTAGTCACACGTAACCTCCTCCGATGGGGTTGGCCGTGCGCATTCCAACTGAATCATATGATAAAGTTATAACTTGAGAGTCTAAACTTGCATTACCTTCAAATGACATTAAGTGTGGGTTTTTATACTATAAGAAGATGAATGATGGTCGTTAGATAAAGAGACGTGGACTCATCCATGAGGCTGATGCCTATAATCTTAGACATCAATCAATCATAAGCCTTAAATGTTAGTACCATTTTAGTATCTACAAAAGATTGCATGCTGAGATATTGTGTTGAGCTCCTTTCGTGTCCTCACCTCTACTCATGTAACGTCTCTTCCCATGGGGTCAGTGTGGTTTGGTAGGGTCGACAGTGTATTAGTTCAGCCACATAAAGGGATTCGGTTAGATTAGCCTAGTGTTAATATATACTTGTGCGATGTGGGGCCCTATCTTTGCTCGCCACGTAGGATATTTGGAGCCTGGTGAATCAAGGCGTAACAAACAATACTATGAAAGACAAATTAACACCCAATATCCTAAATAAATATATTATATTTTTGGAGAACACAAAGTCTTGAGTTTTCACAGCAAAAATAAAAATTGTAGTAAAAACTAGTATAATTATAGGGTAATTCATTGTGAAGTTCCGTTGTAATTATACTGAATTAATTGTTTCAATAGTCACTAAACTTATGTTTATGTTTTCAATTGTTTACTGAAATTTAAAATGTCGAGTTTTAGTCATTGAGCTTTAAAAAACGTTAGACGTTACTTACTAGTATTACTTCTATTTAAAATTTCTAACGAAGTCGGTGATGTGGCTAACGGAATGCACACGTGGTGCCCGTCACGCCGTTAAACTTTGAGATTGTCGAATTTTAATTGCTAAATTTTAAAAAATGTAATTGATTGTTTACTAAATTTTGAAAAACATATTTTATTACTCACTAACCTTTGTTTGAAAAAAGTCTTATATTCCTCACAAAAAAAATAAATTTAATTAAAATTCATTATTAAAATTTCAATTAAAATGAGTTTGATTTAATTATAACTATTGTGTATTTCGTTGTGAACTCAAATATTGAAATCCAGTTTTAATTTAATTTAATTTTAATAACAAATGTATTGTATATTTTGTTACAAAATTCAAATATTATGATGGACAACACTCGAAAAGTTATGCAAATGAAGTGACTGCCAATTGCAATGGAATACACGATAAATTTGTTATTAAAATTAAATTAATTTTTACTTTTAATATATGAATTTTATAACGAAATACACAATAAGCTCCCGTTTGGTTGGGATTAAAATTAAATTTTTAGCAAATTTCGATAGAAGTTGATGAAATGAGTTGTTCAAAAGTTGTGGGTCCCATAAATATGTGGTTAAAATTAATTGTTGATTTTGAGCTTGATAAAAATATAGATTTTAATTACTAACAAACATCTACTAAATTTGTTGTTAGAATTAAATTAAATTCAGTTTTTAATTCAAAATTTAACAACGAATGTTGATTAAATCTAAATTTATTGTGAGCAATAGAAGACGTTTTTCAAAGTTTATGGTCAAAATTCGATTATCTCAAAGTTTGATGAGCAATAGATGTAGTTTTTCAAAAATTAGTGAGCAACTGAATGCTTTTTCAGAGTTTAGTGACCAAAATTCGACTATCTCAAAGTTTAGCGATCAAAATTCAACTACCTTCAAGTTCGGTGAACAATAGAATATGTTTTTAAAAATTTAGTGAGAAATCGAAGACATTTTCCAAAGTTTAGTTACCAAAATTTGACTATCTCAAAATTTAACGGTGTGACGGGACGTCACTCGTGTATTCTATCAGTCGCGTCACCAACTCCATTAGAGACTTTAAACTAAAGTTATGCTAGTAAGTAATGTCCAACATTTTTCAAAGTTCAATGATCAAACTCGACATTTTAAAACTTCAATGATCAATTGAAAACATAGACATAAGTTTGATGATCATTGGAACAATTAACTCAATTATAGGCGCTAACATAGTACTGGTTCGACTCTCGTTGTTTGACTCTCATTTTCTAAAATATTTTTTTCAAACTTATTTTTAGCTATACACTTTTTCAATAAAATAATCTTGACATAAATTTAAAATTTTCTCTTATTTCTTAATCAAACATCCTAAAAAAAAAAAAAAATCACTATTACATTAAAAAAAAAAAAAAAAAACGGGGCTAAAAAAACACTGGTAATATTGCGCCGCGCCGCCAATATTATCATACAGGGATTGTTTTAAGGTGCGCACCGTGTCAGAATTTTCCATTTTCTCCCCTTTTCATTTGCGTATATACTACATATCTATCTACGGTGCCGTCGCTTGCGAAGCCCTAGCTCTTTCTCTTCTATTTATCGAGTATAAACACCTACCTATTTCGTTAATTCTATGAATTTATTGGTGGTTGATGTGATAAATTAATCGAATTTAAGGAGGTAAGATTTTTTCCCCTATCTGATTTCGTTTCTTGTTCAGCAAATTGAGGTACTTCTGGAAATTTGTTGTCTGAATTTTGAAACTTGAATTATAGCCAAAATAATCCATGCATGAATTTGTGTGCTTGATATTTAATTTAATCGATATTTTCCTGTTATTGATTCTGAAAGGAATCTAGAAGCGCTTTTCGGTTCTTATCCGAATTTTAGAAAGAACGAAAAAAAATCTTCTCAACTTGTTGCTAAATCAATTGATTTCAGAGTCCTGTTGAATGATCTTATTCCTTTTTCGTGTGAATTTGTTTTTCAATGTAAGTTTTGGTTTTGATGCAGAAAGTTTTTAAAAAGAAGGAAACGAAATGAGAAAATAATTATGGTTCTTTGATATACTGACTCTCTCCTTAATTTATCAAATTTTGCTGAGTCCTGATCCTGGTTCCTGATTGATTCAGATCAAAAAATTCATCTGATGTGCAACCATTCGATTTTCACATCTGGAATTCTTGTTCAGTCTGGATGTTACTGAGCTCTGACTGTGTAAGCATTTTGTTTCATACATTGCAGTTGAGTAGTTGCTTTATTTTTCTTTGGAAAATGATATTTTATTAGTTCAAATAAGCTTTTAATGCGAAAATAATAACCATTTGTTTATATTTTTCTTTTGTTCTAGCTTCAAGATTTTGATATGTTTTTATACTCCTATGTTTGAATCATTGCAGGCATACTTATATAAATGGTAAGTCACTCCCTAGATTTTTTTAGTGTTGGGGCTGTTCTGCATCAGAAAATTTTGTTATATATGAGTGTTAAATCATACAGAGTTAACTTATGTTATATACAATGTGTTTACTTGTCATATGCAGTGAAAAGTATTTGTCTTGTCACATATGTAATGGGTACGTTTCTTTGCTGTTTAGGATAATAAAATATCGTATCTTTTCTTTCCCATTTATAATTCAGGTGAAACTCTTCGTTTATTAGTGCCTTAATCCCTGCCGCCTGAAAATTGAAGAGGAAGAAGGAAACTGTTTGCCTTGGCCATCACCCCTTGTCACAATGGCCCAGGAATTCTTAACTCTTTGGATTTTGTTTGAAATGTTTGCCTCGATCACAATGAAATGCTAATTTCATTTTATACTTCAGTTTCTGTATGTTTTTTGTATATGCAAAACAAACCACAAATTATGGAATCCGCAATGAAGTTCCCTAGGCTCATGTATCCATACTGGAAAATGCTATTGGTTTGTGAGGTTTTCAAAGATGTATGTTTGACTAATTCAGGTTATATGACTTGACTTTAACATTGATCATTGCGTAAGAATATTTGGGAAATAATAACAATCTTTCTTAAAGAATTAAAGTAACTACTTTGAATGCTGCATCATGTCTTTCCAATTGTGCAGCTGAATGAATATTCAAGTTTCAAAAAATTTATACTTGAGAACAAGATTTTATGTTTATTATTAGTACCATAATGTAGAAGACTTGCTATTTATTGCCAGAATGACATACAAGTTTATATTATTTTGGAATGATACATTTAATGTGTTTCAGCTTCTTCTATTTTAGCTGTATTGTGGATTTGCCATCACTAACAATTGACAAGAAGCCCTGCATTTTGCATATTAATGAATTTGTTAATGGAATAAAGAACTAAGATATCTTTTCCTTATTTAGAATCTTGCATCCATTTATCTGCATAATGCTTTACTTTGATCATTCAGTAACCTTATTTGGTTAATAATGTAATTCTTTGTGAAACAGGATGACCAGCTACTAGACTGTGCTGAAGTACTTGAATTGTGTGTAATAATCCATCACTGCTGCTAAGTGGGGCAACTTCATATCAGCAAATGGATCGTTGTGATACTTCCGGATTTGTGAGCGGGGGTGGGGTGTACTCTTTCAGAGGCATCTAACCTGTATTTTTGTTGCTAATTGATTTAAACCCGGAAGTCAGGAAGACTGTTCTTTTGCATCTGAAATTTGGTTCAAATAAGTGTATTGCATCAGTAGCTATTTGGTCATGAATGCCAGATTCCACAATCTTGGTTTTGCTGCTAACCCTGTATCAAATGCATTCAAGAATCTGGACAGTTCCAGCCAAATTGGAGGACTCAGGGGTGTTTATTGTGAAGATACAACCTTACAACTTAATCCACCTGCTTTTCAGATCCCTTCCTCATCTGCTCCAAAGGGAATCAAGCGGAAGTGGAGTTTAATGGACGGATCCGTGGATCAGCAGATCGAATCTTCACTATGTCTCCACCTAGGCCATTCATCAAGTTCATCAGATAGTAAGGGGAGTACAGCAACTGCATGCACTTCGATGTCCTCGGCTAAAGACATTGAAGAAGAGTCCTCAATGGATCTAGAACTGGACTTCACTCTCCATCTTGGTAGTGAAAAGTCATTAAATCCAAGGAAATCAGCCAGTTTGAAATCCTTGAGTGCACAGCCTAAGGTTGATTTGGAGTTGAGCCTTTCTAGTGGGCTTGCTGAATCTGATATAACTACTTTTTGTCCAAGCTCTACTACAGCAAAGAATGTTCTCAACATGGCATTTACTGGTGATGGAGCTTTTAACACTGATGAAGGATCCATGGGAAGTCCTTTTTATCCATTTCCGCGGGACATGGAAAACACTAACTTCCTCAGACAGGCTCCAAGACAAATGAAGCCAGTATCACTCTCTCCAGATCTCTCCGCAAGTGTAATGACCACACCAAAAAGCTCAGTCACCTGTACTTCCGGGATAACACAGCTACAACAGCAGCGCACTAGTAGTGCAAAACAGTGTCAATTTCAGGGATGTTCTAAGGGAGCAAGAGGTGCTTCTGGCCTTTGTATCGCTCATGGTGGCGGTCGGAGGTGCCAACGTCCTGGTTGCCATAAAGGAGCTGAGGGTCGGACTGCATTCTGCAAGGCCCATGGTGGTGGTCGACGATGTGAATATTTAGGATGTACGAAGAGTGCAGAAGGACGTACAGATTTCTGTATTGCCCATGGCGGTGGCCGCCGTTGCAGTCATGATGGCTGCACCCGTGCTGCAAGAGGGAAATCTGGATTGTGCATTCGGCATGGTGGTGGCAAGAGATGCCAGAGAGAGAACTGCACAAAAAGTGCTGAAGGCCTTTCTGGTCTTTGCATCTCACATGGAGGTGGTCGCCGATGTCAGTATCCGGAATGCACCAAAGGGGCCCAAGGAAGCACAATGTTCTGTAAGGCTCACGGTGGTGGCAAACGTTGCACATTTTTAGGATGCAACAAGGGTGCGGAAGGAAGCACACCTTTCTGCAAGGGCCATGGTGGAGGGAAACGATGTTCTTTCCAAGGAGGCGGGGTTTGCCCAAAGAGTGTGCATGGGGGTACCCTTTTCTGTGTAGCACATGGAGGTGGCAAGAGGTGTGCTGTGCCAGAGTGCACGAAGAGTGCAAGGGGACGTACCGCCTTTTGTGTTCGTCATGGTGGGGGAAAGAGATGCAAATACGAAGGGTGTGGAAAAAGTGCTCAGGGCAGTACTGATTTCTGCAAGGCTCATGGAGGAGGGAAGAGATGCTACTGGGGTCAGCCTGGTTCTGAATTTGGCAAGGGCAATGGACCTTGCAACTCGTTTGCACGGGGTAAGAGCGGGCTCTGCGCATCGCATGGTGCCCTGGTTCAGGACAATCGGGTTCATGGCGGTGCAACTATAGGAACTGTCATTCAGGATTCAAAAACCAACCAACCTTCTAAGATTAAACAAGTTTTCACTGCCGATGACATGAGTGTTGACATCATAGAGAGCGGTGTTGCCGCTTCCCCCAGGAGTTGGAATTATTTATGCCCCCGTCAAGCTCATATGCCTGTTGGAGGCAGCTCATCAACCAGTACAGTCCCTGAAGGAAGGGTGCATGGAGGCAACCTTGTGGCATTGTTTGCGGGTAGTTCTCATCTCAGCTTCACCAGCAGCAGAGACATTGTTGGTTCATCCGAGTCGGAGAAATCTTTCATGACACATCAGACCTGGATATAAGATCCGCTACCCGGTTGTCCGTTCTTACTAGACTCGTACTTGGCCACGTATTGTGTCTGTTACATTTATGTTTGTTTAGTGGTTTGAATATGAGAAACTCCTCTCTTATTTCTTTGATATTTCTTGAACTTTGTTGCATGTGGCAATAAAGGGTAATAAACTATGGTCTAGTAACCTTTTTTATGTGGGTCATCGGTGTTTATTCATGTAAATATTTTAATTATTCCAACCTTGTTTCTTTGGTCTGTTAGTTTATGGCTCTTGGAGGGTCAAACAGATTTTCTGTTGTAAAACAATGTTTCTAGTTTTGTGCATATCCTCATTTTGACGATTCTGTATTTTCTAATTGTTTCTTTATTGTCAAGATTATTTAGATGCTGACATTTTTGGTTCCTCCAATGGAGATATGGATATAATCAGTAGTAGCATTAACTTTTTAACTTTGTTTGGCA
Source organism: Fraxinus sp. 1973-6204 (assembly GCA_903798365.1). Taxonomy (NCBI): domain Eukaryota; kingdom Viridiplantae; phylum Streptophyta; class Magnoliopsida; order Lamiales; family Oleaceae; genus Fraxinus; species Fraxinus sp. 1973-6204. Next base: position 2,343 of record CAIGRR010542922.1, on the reverse strand, counting down.
AAGTTTACTATCGAAGATAAAAGAAGTCAAAATTTTATTTATTCAAGTCGAGTTTAGTCTAATTATGCATACCATGTATGGTACACTTATAGCCAAGTTATTATGTGAATATCACTGCTATCTTAAAAGAAAGGATTTACTATTCACTTGCGCACCTTATTTTAAAAGAAAGGATTTATTGTTCATTTGCGCACCTTTCATTTCACAATGAAACTGGTTCATTGCTGTTGACGAACTGGTTTTCTACTGTTCATCAATAAATATCCCTCTACCGATCATTAAATGGTGTTTGGTGGGGTTGAAATTATATTTTTAGTCAATTGTGATAAAAGTTTTTGAAATATGTGGTTAGAAAATTATGGGATACATGAAAAATGTGATGAATATTGATTGTTTGATTTTGATTTTGATTAAAATCAGTTATGGGATTCATGAAAAATGTAATTAATATTGATTGTTTGATTTTGATTTTGATTAAAATCTGATTTTAATCGAAATCCAACGGGGTTAAATATCTGCAGATGACTCCTCTCTCCACTTTCTTCCTAGTTGGCTTCTTTTCTCTCACTTTTGTTTTAACGTTTTTTTTGTTTCTTTTGTCACCAAGTTGAAACTTTTTCATTTTTCCCTACTGATTTGTCATGTCCATCAGATTTTGCATTTTTTTTACTGAATTGGCTATAAATTCGCTTCTCAAAACCATCGAGCAACCAATTCATTCTAGTCTCATCTTCTCAACATGAGCAGATTTCAGTCATTCTAAATTTAGGCNTTTAACGTTTTTTTTGTTTCTTTTGTCACCAAGTTGAAACTTTTTCATTTTTTCCTACTGATTTGTCATGTCCATCAGATTTTGCATTTATTTTTTGACTAAACTGGTTATAAATTCGCTTCTCAAAAACATCGAGCAACCAATTCATTCTAGTCTCATCTTCTCAACCAAAGCAAATTTCAGTCAATATAAGTTTAGGTCCAAATTTTTTCTTCAGCAATTAGTTTATTTCAGTGAGATATTTACTTGTCTTGGATTTATCGTAGTGTATTATCTATTTTTAAAGTGAATACAATAATTTTTTTTTTGTTATATTCGTAATGAAATGTGATTTTGTACGCATTTAATTTATTTTTTAATNTTTTTTCTTCAGCAATTAGTTTATTTCAGTGAGATATTTACTTGTCTTGGATTTATCGTAGTGTATTATCTATTTTTAAAGTGAGTACAATAATTTTTTTTTATGACTCGGGTGTCCGAACTTTGCCCGACTAATCCCGAGAAGTGGCGGCTTTCCCCCCCGGTTCGCCACTCGGGTAAATCCGGATGTTGTCACAATGTGCCAAACTCTGACATGAAAGGTGGTGGAATGGAAATGGTCTATGAAGAACATACACCATACCAACGTGCAAACATTGAGAAGAGAGTGGAATTTTTTTTTATTGGTAAATGTAAATTTGTATTGATCAAAACTTATAAACAAATACTCCGGACATGCCCATGCTTACAAGATCAAAAGATGTACAAACGAAAAGATCAAAATATTCAATGTTAAAAACTCAAAATGAATCAAAATATGAGGATACAATGAAAATATAACTTTGTATACATGTGTTTTGATCAGCCCGTGGTGCAATTGGAATGTGGCTTTATATTTTCAAAAATCTTCCTATTCATAGGTGTCCAAATATGATAAACGGTGCAATCCAATGCAATTCTTTTGGCTTGGCTTTGCTTTGATAAGACATCTCTCGTGCTTCTTTTCTGATCCACTTCAATGCACTTGCAATCGTTGTCATCGATCTCCTGATGCCCAACCATGCTCTAATTGTCCCCAAGTGGAAGAACTAAAATAACATTGAAAGAAAAGTTGCTTAGCAATTTCGGTGTGTGAACCACATAGCACACATGTTTGGTCAATGTCTAGGTACAACAACCTATCCTTCGTAAGAAGTTTAGATTGGGAAATCAACCACAAAATGTAGGGGTGGACAAAAGTCCCGAACCGAATCGAGCGGTTCTTCATAAGTTAAATACCCGAACGGGTATCTGAATCGAGAACCGATGGGTTTGGGTTGGGTCTCGGGTTTAGATAGTAGTGGCTCGGCTCGGCTCGGCTCATGCTCGGACGAGCTCGGCTCGTGGCTGAGCTCGCCCAAGACGAGCCGAGCTGCTTGGCTCGATTTTTTATATATATATATATATATATATATATATATATATAACTATTAAATCACTAAACTTAAATATATATATATACACAAACATTATCTAATTTTTTTTTTTAAAACATACATTTTTCAAAAGAATATTATTTTTTAAAATAATAAGAACAAAATTTTATTTGTTAA
>CAIGRR010542816.1:0-14363 GCA_903798365.1 Fraxinus sp. 1973-6204 | reverse complement strand
ACTTCAGCAAAATCAGGAATGCCTAAAAACATATTGAAGCAATTATAACCCAATAACTACACATAGTAATAAAATTGCATGCAGGTCCTACAAAATTTTCAATTGACGAGTCATTAAGAGCTTGTTTGGTACAGCTCAAAATTCAATTAAAACTGAAAATATAGCCGTTATTGAGTCCCACTCATCTAATAAAAATCAACAATAACTGCTAGTTTTTCAACTTTAATCCGATTTTAATTTCTACCGAACACGCCCTTAATGTGCAACAACTAAAAGAGTTGATATCCCGTTGAACTAGAGGAAAATCTATTTCTTAAAACTTTTTTCAGTGTCAACTCTCCATGAATATTTTCAAAGGAGAAAGAAATTTACATCTTTCTTAGGCTTCTTCAAGAGAAATAAGTGTGTGTTTTTACCAGTAGCTCTTTTATTATTACGTGTTAACATTACCTGCTAAACCATCATAAGTACCATCACTTGAAATCTCTTGTTGAGGTTTGAGTATTTTTGTAGATGTTGCATATCTGCATGTTCATGCATTGTTGTTCAGGCCATTATATCTCTTTCCTCATTACCTTCGTTTGAAATGTAAATATTAGGGTATTCCCGAGCCAGTGGAAGTTCCACCTACAGCTGGAAGTGCACCTACCGGTCAGGTTCCTAATGTGTCTGCTCAGCCTCAGCAAGCTTCACAACCAGGACAACAAGGAAGTTGACCTGGTTTACGAAATCCTCTAGATCTTTTTCCACAGGTTTATGATTTGTCATTGCTGCTGTCTATTCAATTCATTATGAATTTTGGGGTGACATGCAAAAATTCTTTTGTAATAGGGTCTTCCAAGCATGGGTCCAAATGCTAGTGGCGCTACCAACCTAGATTTTCTACGCAATAGTCCACAAGTACAGTTCCAACTTTGTCTCTAACACCATTGTTGCTTTCCCACAAAAAAAAAAAAAGGAAAAAGGAAAAAAACCCGTAAGGGAAGAGAGGGAGGAGAAAAAAAAGAGAGAGAAATGAGTGATAATAAACTGGGAAATGAATTAGAGAATCTGTTTTCTGTGACTTGAGTTGTTAAATATTTTGTTTCTTATTTGTTGCTCCAGTTCCAAGCCCTTCGAGCAATGGTGCAAGCGAATCCACAAATCTTGCAGGTTTGTAGCCTTCCATTTTAGCCATCTGTTCTCTCTAAACTCATTAGTAAGGTAGGTTTGTTGCAAAGACCCATGACATTCGTGCTTTCATTGACAGCCCATGCTTCAGGAGCTAGGAAAGCAGAACCCTCAGTTAGTGAGACTGATTCAAGATCACCAGGCTGATTTCCTGCGCTTGATCAATGAGCCTGTTGAAGGCGGAGAAGGGTACACTTAAGTTTGTTCTTTTACTTAGACATTTGGTGTGTTTTGGCCCTGTGGAAAAGTTGTTATATTAATATTCTGTTTTGATCTTGATGCCGTATCAGTAACATACTGGGCCAGCTTGCTGGGGCGATGCCACAGGCATTAACAGTTACACCTGAGGAACGTGAAGCCATAGAACGGGTAAGTGCGAACATGCCTTCCATCTAATTTGATTTTTGAAGATTTTATGTGGAATTGGTGTTTAAGAGGCCAAATTGGGTATTGAGAGGCATTTGGTATGGTGAGGAGTAAGCCTTGACATTAACTATTTTTTATTAAAAAATTATAGAAAATACCACTTCGAACTTGTACTAAACCATTAACCATTTGAAAAAGATCGGTAATAAAATATACTAAGCTCATGTTTGGCCATAATTTTTTAAAACTCCTTTGTTTCCAAACTCATTTTCAATCACAATTTTTGTGCGACTCACAACTTTTTAACCATGCATTTCATCAACTTCAATCAAAATCTACTAAAAATATGATTTTTAGCCAAATCAAATAGGAGCTAAATATTACAATCTAATTTGCACCTAGAAATATAAACTGGGTTAGGGCATGCAGTGTTTGAAAAGGTTCAGTGCTGATGAAGCAAGGGCAAGCCCTTAACATAACCCAATAAAGTATTCAAGAATCAAAGAAACAAAAACGTTCAATCGTAATAAACTTTAGTGCATGGCTGGCTTCTTCACATCTTTTCTATTCTTTAAGGAGTGCAAACCTCAAAAGCCCCAAAAGAGGGCAAGAGCAAGGAGTGCATGCCTCAACATGCAAAACCTGTAAGTCAGACATAAGCGTTGACAAAGGGGACTCATCTTGTAATACAAGTAACTTCGTTCATAAACATAGAACATAGACTTGGAAGATGGAGTAGGGGTGGAGATTTTTTTTGGCATTTTCCACCTGGGAACCAAAATTGATGCCTTATCTGCTTTATTAGTCAAATATAATATATACTACAATCACATATACAAATACAATGAATTATGTTGTCAATTCTGATCGCTACTAATCGACTTTTTTTTTCCCTCTTTTGCCAGCTTGAAGCAATGGGGTTTGATCGAGCTCTCGTGCTGCAGGTGTTCTTCGCTTGCAACAAGAATGAGGAGCTGGCTGCAAACTATCTGTTAGATCATATGCACGAGTTTGAAGAGTGATGATAGGTATTGAGGTGGGGCAAATTTATTCTCTTTTAAATTCTTTTCACTTCTAACAATTACTTTTTTTTTCACTCTGTTTTATTTATTTCCTACTGGTGTGTGCATCCATTGAATTTCTATTAGCCCTCTTCTTGTGGAGATTCAAATGATGGTCAACTGCTGGAGGGGAGATAAATGATCCGAGATGTAATTAGCTTGTCATGCCTTAGTTTGACTCTTCTCAGTGTAACTATATAACTTTGTCGAATTCTTGCTTGTTCAGTAGCCACATGGAGTCTGTGATTCCATGGTGGAGTAACTATTCAAGGTTTCATGGTATACCCTTATTCGATTTACCTGAGCTGTGAATTCACATAGACATTGTTAAATGATATACAGCATTTATCACCTTTATGATGTTAATATTGTTGAAGTGTGTAGCCCATTTTAACGATGGAGTATCTGGACACGAAAAATAAATTGGAAGTGTCGTTGCATTTCTTCTTCATTGGGCATTTATTGTAATGGCAAAATGAAAGAAGCCGAGTTTTGCAAAATTCCATGCCACATGAATAGCTTCAACTTGATTGCCATAGTGTTTCAATCGTTTGCAAGCGTATATTTGTGATTGCATTGATTTTGAAAGTCTATTGAATCTGCGTGCATATTCCACTGCCTTAATTTTCATTGAATTGGAGCCTTCACAAGAAAGTTCAACATTCTAACTAATTGCATGTTTGGCATAGCTTAAATTTATAATTTAAGTAGGTCAAATATACTTTTTATCTGTACATTTTGTTGGACTCATCAGTTATTATCAGTAAATACATTTAGGCGTGCTTTAATTCATTTCGCATTTTATATTTCACCAAATGACGTGGAGCCGTGGAGGGTTTTGATGTCGTTCCCTATTTGCATATTGGAATCTCGTAGACTTACAATTTTTAGTATTTCTTTCAATTGATCTCAAATGTGTCAATGTGTTGCTCTTTCAACATAAACTGCTCCAAGTTCTTCCAAATAAAGTGTTGTACCATTTTTATTTTTTTCAAATAAAACACGAGCAAGTCTTACAACTATGTCATCACGTAGTTGTTACATGAGCAGGTAAAAATTTATAAGCATTTTACGAGGAATTAAACCACATGAGATGGGTTTAACAGAAGTTTCTCGTGTTTTATTTATTTTCCACGAACATTGGCTTAGTTAAGATAAATGTACACGATGATAAGATAAAGAAATAAATAAACAAAAGAACCGAATAAAAATGCAAGATTGACGGCGTTCCGATCTTGAGAACAAATGGCGCCAAATACATGCATGCATTTTGTGCTTGTGTAGATTTGTGCACATAACAGTTTTTTGTATATCAAAATTCGTTTGCATTAGAAGGCGTACCATAATCTCAGCGAAACCAAGAAATCATAGCGTTAAGAACCGCAGCTTTACTTAAGCCCATTGATCCTATCGCAGCAGCAGTTTGCCCAACTTCGACCGCACATTGTAAATATTAGTTCAAGTTTGAGTTATAATTTCCTTTACGTTGTAATAGTTTATTTCAATTGTAAAATAGCTAGTTATTAGAAAAAGTTTAGTATGATTCTACGGCGTTTAAACGTATACTCCCGTCACTTAGATTTTTTTTCTGAATGCTATTATAGGGGGGGTATTAGTCTTTCAAACATCTTTCGAGTTTTCGAGTGTTCGCCCTCTGCACTAGCCATTGTAATTTCTAGCTTTCAAGCAATCAATGATCAAGTTACTTTCAATATATTTCAATTTTACGTTGCAAGCTTTCTACAAATTGTAATCAAATTTTCTTTCGTCCCGAAATGATCGAGAGAAGGCGAAAGGTAGTCTAGCGGAGTAGACTATTGCCGCATGATGTCCCTCTCGTGTCAAGAAGAAAGGCAACCCATGAAAGATGGTCCCTCGATTCCAGTCCCTCATTTCCCTAAGCGAAAGTGAAAAGTATGATTTTTTATTTTTTTATCTACCCTTTATTCAATTCTCTCTGTCTCCCCGCCGAATTCAAATTTTCTTGGATTTTCTTCATTTTGATTTTATGGGTTTGTGTTGTTGATTTTGAAGTAGCCCAACAACAAGAGTTTCAATGAACGAGGAGGATTCGTTTGAGGATGCTGGCGCCGAATTGACGCCTCTATCCACGGTAGCAGATGCATTTNAATTCTCTCTGTCTCCCCGCCGAATTCAAATTTTCTTGGATTTTCTTCATTTTGATTTTATGGGTTTGTGTTGTTGATTTTGAAGTAGCCCAACAACAAGAGTTTCAATGAACGAGGAGGATTCGTTTGAGGATGCTGGCGCCGAATTGACGCCTCTATCCACGGTAGCAGATGCATTTGAGGAGCTTTCGGCACTGGTGAAATCTAAGGATTGCAATTTTGATCTTCGTTTGAAGCCATTTTGAGATGCCTGTTCTCTTGTTTCGGTTCCTTTTACTTCTTTAGGCATGGCTTTCAAATTTTCTGAATTGGAGTATGTTTCCAAGGTTAGTGGTATTTCATTAACAAATCTTCCCACTAGTCATCAGCTGTATATATAGATTGAATCTGGTATCTGGATACTAATTATATAGATGGAAGAACACTTTTAATTAGTGTTTTCATTGAATTTTGAGCTAATGTTTCTTTAGATAATAGCTAATATTGAGCAACATTTATGAAGACGATGAATGGAAATACATATTTATTTAATTTGTGATTTTCCATCTTGAAAAATTTAATCCAAAACAAAGCAACGAATTTTAGTCTTTTGGCAGAGTTAGGCAGGGTCTTGATCTTGTCAAAGCCTTATTCCAAAAAACTTTGTCATCACGGTATGTCTTGCTTTCTTGTAACGAGATTTTCTAGTTATAATATTTAATTGACTTGCGTTGCTGATGCATTTACATGTTCTATTTTGCTAAGCATATAATTTAGAGAATCGGTGGTAAGTTGTGAAGCAAATTCGCTCTGTCGTATCTCTATTCATCAAATGTAAATACTTTCAGCAATATTCATTTTAAAAATCTTCAAAAAAAATCTTCAAAGAAGATGGAATTCTTGAAAGGATGCTATGGTACTTCAGGATCCCCGGCATATGATAGATAAAAGACATCAAATTTTTTCTTCTTTCAGACGTACTAGGGTCTTGTGTATATTACTAGCTGGCTAAGCTCATATGAACTAGATACTACGTATTGTGGTTTGCTTCTTTTGTTGCTGTGTGCACCATTTTCATCTGTTCCCATTGACCCTTTAGATAATTTTTTATGTTACATTAAATATGAAAAGGGAAAGGCTATGGCCAACGGGTTTTGACGAATAAAATGGATCATGGATGTCTTGCCAACTCCAGCTATAGCTAGCAAAATAGTTGCTCACTTTTTCTTATTGAAATTTATACAATGTATTGCAAATGAAGCAGTGGCATGGTGTTATCAGTTATGCAGTTTTTGTCTGATCATGAACATAGAGGACAGGGAAAGTTTGAGTCGGAATGGCCAAGGTGTTTGATTTTTTAAAGAACCTTGCTACACTTACAGACACTTTTTTTTACAGACACCTTACAGATACACACATGGGAGGGGCGGGAAAAAATTCAAACAATTTTTTAATCAGTGGGGTCGGCTCGGGACCCACCTCATTGTGAGGGTCGGTAACACATCTGTGAACCGACCCTCTGTAAGAGCAGAATAATTCTTTTTTAAACTCTCAACGTGCTTTTCTCTGTTTCTTCTCTTTGTCCATATAACTTTCTTCTGTGATTTCTTTTTGATGCTGTTTTAATCCTGTATGGATCCTAACCATCGTCTCATCGCATTTATCCTTCATTTATTGTAGCAATTGGCTACGACATTCCTGATGCAAGAAAAGTGCAACCTACAGAACAGAATGGTCATTCTAAACAAGATTGGGGAAATTGTCATAAAATAATTTGATAGAACAACTTGAAAAAATGAAGCCTGGAATCATTCTTCCATGCAAGAGCTATCCTGTTGCCCTGTCTTGATCATCTTGCTTATGCACATCTATTCTTTACACTTTGAGTCTGCTCACAGAATTGTGAAATTCTTCAAGAGAGACAATTTTTCTGGACTCAAAGCTAATTTTCGATGAGTACATGATTATGCAAAAAATGAAAAACTTGAACTTACTCAAATAAAAGGCTAATTTATGAAAATCTACCAGGTTATAGGAACCATTTTGAATATACAAAATTTGGCACGAGAACCAAGAAGTATCCTGTTAGAACTTTGATGATTGAATGTGATGGCCTGCTATGAAACGACTTGGAATATCAGCTTCAGTTGCTCATCAAACATTTGGTTTTTGTTTTTGTTTTTTTTGTTTTTAACTCATTGTTACTGATTCACTGTGCTACCTTCAGAGATTGCTGTTTAAGGGAAGCTACTTCAATAGCTTATGGTGAAACATGTGCTCCTTATCACACATGGGCAGTCAGGACTGCTGTCTCTGCCCGTATGTACGCCCTGCCGACAAGTGAACAGCTACCGTTAAGGCTAAATGAAAGCCGCGTGTTTACTCGCACGACTTCCATGTGGCCGCAATTTTATGGCCACTAATGAAGGTTTTTACCGTGATTCGAACACCATGTCAAAGGTTCAACTAGTAAAGTCAAATCGAGAGAATTAGAAATGGATGTAACTCTATGAACGATATGTGTTAATATGCAAATTGCAATAGAATTTGCAGTGAGTTAGTTAAAGAAGATTCGTTTAAGAGCTCCGTCATGAACTTCCCAAGTTGGCTATGGATTCAAACTCTTATTTAGCTCTTTGTTGAAAACTATAATGATTTTCTAGACCAAGGCTATCAAAATGCATCATTTCTGCAAACACCCTTTGAATTTCTTTGATTGATGGAAAACAATTGAGTTTATGATTGTTCTTTGAGCACAAATGAGCTGCTATTCTAATAAAAATATGCCTCCTCTACCCACATTTTCTTGTCCGTGCCAAAATTTCCCACTTTTGGGAGAGTAAATATCAGAGAGAATCTAGTATTTACTTACACTAAGAATTGATTATTTTCATTATATGCTAGTATCTAACAAAAAAACAATTATCTTGTATGTGTTTGTGGTGCTTAAGATCTACTTTATAAACTTGAAACAAAACTGATGTGTTGCCACCTTTTATTACAGACGACTCTGCTAAGGAAGAAATGCAAAGATACATTGATGCCTCACTTCCGATTATACAATACATCAATAAGTTGTACACTTCAAGAAATATCAGCTTGGACTGGTGAACTCTGCTTCATATGGAAAACTGCTGGTGCAAGTTCTGTTTGGAGGGCATTTCAGAAGCAAGAAAGAACTTCTGCCTGTTGGGATGAAGCTTTTCATATCAGTCCCAACTTGAATCGTCCCTGCCATTAACATTTTTGTAGGTCTTTACACATGTTCTTCATGTTGAGCCTTAGTAGATCTGTAAATGTTGATGGACATGGATGCTTTTGCTTGGATGTTTCCAAACCGCCATGATGCACTCATAGGAGTGGAAATATTTTCTCAAGTCAAAAAGAAGCGTCCAATAGCTAATGTTTCAGCAGATAGTATTACCATGTTTTTGTTGATGAACATAGAATTCTGCACAATGCTCTTAACGTTGCATGTTGTGTTGTCTTCATCACTTTGTGAAAATTTGTTAGGCATGAATATGTCAGCTACTAGTGGATCTGGGGAACACTGCCTGTCCAAATTGCAAATGGACAAAGTACATGTTTGGCTAAGCTTTGGAAAATATACTTAAAAGTTTACTTGTAAGTAAATAAGTAAGTCTTATATTAGTCAAAGATGAAAATAAACTAGGTGGTTTGAAAGTAATACTTGCATTACTGTCACAACAAGCAACTCTTTCCTAATAGGAGAAATATGTAATTTAGAGAGGGAGAGAGGCTAGAATTACAAGATAAATAACAGTGTGGCCATTCATATGATATAACTAGCACCACCTTCATTGATCATGCTCAATGTTTTGAAAATCAGAGGGAAAACAAAGAAAAGAGGGACGGCAATATTCAAGTGAAAGTCTTCGACTTTCCAGGTCTGGGCGAACAACATCTCAACAAGTTTGAATGCATAGTTTAAAAAATTTGTCAATTATATTATGAGTTGTCTATTCCACAAAAAGAAAAAGAATTAATGAAAACAAAACATTGCCAGAAGTTCTTCATGCTGCTTGAAACTAAGCCGAATTTTGTCTAATGGGAAACCCTGCAACACCTCTTAACAGCCTAAATCTTCATCTACATTGTCAAGCTCTCGGGGTTCTCAATGATCTTTGAGAAGGTTTGAAGAAATGCAGCCAAATCAGCACCATAAATAATTCGATGATCAGCAGTAACATTCACCTGAAATAGATTCACCAAAGAACAATTATGAGATGAATGCATTGAGAAACTTCAATTAAAAATTGAGTAACATTTCAACACTGGCGCTTCACAGATAATAATTCCAAATGTTCACTCTGCTCCTATAATTAGCATTTTGTAACTTGATCTTTAACACTAAATTGCGATGACCAATATAGTTTAATATCTCAAACTAGATAATACACGTGCTTCATTTTCCAGGGAATTATTTACAAACTAAGTCATGATAAGCAACATAAAGGATAGACAATAGAATAAGTTCTCAAAATTTCATGTCAGATATAGAGTTGCTGTCTCAATTTATTAGCTTGCATCCAAGAATCGTATCTTGAGACAACTAACGGCTAAACTCGAACATGCATTGTTCTTCTATAGTGTTTTTTTTTTTTTTTTATAAACGTGGATATCCGGGCCAGCTTGCGCGCACCTCAACTAATTCCACGGGCCTTGAAGTTTACGGCCTGGTACTCACCTCGGTGGTCCTGAGGGGACTCGAACTGATAACCATTGGGGAGCAAATCCAAGGCCTGACCAATTGAGCAACCCCTCAGGGTTTTCTTCTATGGTTTTATTACACGAACAATGGATACAGAGCTGGCAAAGGCATGCAAATAAATCCTATGTAGACAGCCTAACCATTATGAGAGAGAGAGAGAGAGAGAGAGAGAGACTATATCACAATGAGCTGTGCGCCATAGAAAATGCCATAATCTAATGCATTCCAATTCATATGAGTCGATTTAATTTGCATTTACAGTTTACAAAAAAACGAGTTCGGATTTTGGATGAAGCAGGATCCTGAAGGTTTATGATTGTTCTCCAATATTTCATTGATATGATCAAGTATAACTATTAGAAGTTCCTAAAACGCAGATAGTACGAAAAAATTATATTTCTCACAATGCAGAGTTAATGATGGAGTATTGCACGATAGCTTTACCTTAACCAGCGGGTCATGCGAATTTTCAGACTACACACACGTGCACAACAAAGGAAAAAGAAAGAAAAGATGGAGTACTGGCAATGACTTTCAGGAAGGAAAATACTCTGCCGCAGGTTCTCCTACCTTTACAGCCAACATATACATCTAGGATAATGATGATTATAGAAAGGTAATGAAATGGGGTCAGATGTGTCTAGAGGTATGAACGAGAACAGATATGTTAGCCATGCAAGAATGCATATATCTATCTGCTACTTCCACTAATTTCGTGCTCCCTCACAAAAAGAGAAAAACAGGAACTGCATCTTTTTTTTTGTTTGAAAGAAATAAGAAATTAATGAATTGAGACCGATCAATCAATTCAAGCTTCTTTGTCATTAACCACAGAGGAAGTATGTAGATCTTCCTTGCCTCAATTCATCACCAACACTGCAACCAAGTTTCTCAGATTCTAGGGTACTCATTTCAGCCAGCTTTTGGTGGTTCATAATTGATAATATGAAATAACACGAGGAATCTGAAGTTAACCAACCATACCCTTGTCAGAAGTGACGGCATTAGATGATGTAGCAGAATTATTTTAACAGTGTAATGCCCATAATTTTTTTTAAATAAAAAAAAAAAAATTGTTCCCTCACTTAAGACATATAATTCCATAAATTTGATATCTTAAAGTTTTCACTAATTATATTTTCTTCAGCTGTCAATTTTCTGATGAAATCATCATCCTTTGCACCACACTACCAATAATATTATCCTTTTCCAGATTACTCTAAGAGCACACCACTCCAAAACTCCAGTTATTATAGACTTCAAACTCGAAATTGTAATCCTATGGATCATCGATGGCCACTATCATTATTAGAGCATAAAGAGACCTTATGACTCGACTTACACAAATTTTATCTTAAACTAATTAGTATGCATATTTGACAATCTGCTTAGTATAGACTGACCTGAAGTCTACTACATGGGATGAATAATCCACAGACCAAAAATGATTGTTTGGCTGAACCACCGAAATTATGGACTTTTAATCTAATCCGTCTCAGCAATATATGTTTGGAAAGCCAGCTATATTGATTCAGCACTAACATTTCTTAGTTACTTACAGATCCAAAGGACCAATCACTACTAAAATTATTGAATAAAAATGTTATTTCAGAAGAAAGCAACAAGATGCACCAAAAAAGACAGTCTTGAGCAAAATTTCTACCGTGTGGGAGAAACCAACCAAGGACTTTCTGTTTCACATATTTTATCCATCTCAACATACTTTGATACTGGTAAAATATGTAGAGAAACTGTGCAAAATAAAAATCATATTAACTAGAACATAAACTCACCAGCATCTTATTTTTGACGCTAAAGAACCCATCTTTATCGGCTAAAACAGTAGGCTTTGATGCTCCAACAGCCATAATGGCTCCCTAAACATTCACAAAAACATATTCATAATACTGATGCCTTTTCATACATCAGTGTGAGTAAACCAAATAAGAAGTATTGTATCTCTCACCTGGCCTGGAGGGAGGATAGCATCAAATCTGTCCACTCCAAACATGCCCAAATTGGACAATGTGAAAGTTCCTACATGCAAAACGACCATAAGCTCAGCATTCATTCCTACATGAATCTCAAATTCACGTTAGGTATCCTTAAAACAGCTATAGAACTATCACTACTTAAATACCTGAATTATACTCATTAGGTTGAAGTTGTTTGGCCCGGGCCTTCTCCACCAGTTCCTTCCATTTTTGAGACAACAGATAAAGATCCAACTATGGAAATCACAAACAAGTCAAGAACATCAGAAAGAAATTCCAAAATTCTTAAAACCAAAAACTAAACAAAGGCACTGAGCCGAATGTAGTTCATACCTTATCAGCATCCTGAAGAACCGGGGTGATCAACCCTCCATTAATCGCCACAGCCACTGCAATATTTATACTGCTATTATGTGTAAAACTCTTCCCATCTTTACAGGTTGCATTCACCACTGGATGCTGAGCCAGTGCCATTGCGGCAGCTTTTGCTAACAATGCAGTCATGGTCACACCCTTCGGCTTCACCTATCACCAATGAAACAATAGCAATTTATTTCAAAATTACGTTAACATTACTGAATGTCCTTCCAAATACTAGCTGTATCAATCACACTAATCTCAAATGGCACAAACACCCTATCTTGAAGCACAGTAACATAGATTTTTGTATTTTAAAATCCCTGTTAAATGTATCTTGATATGTATTAAATAAACTAATGTCAAATATTTCTCATCAAAGACTATATTCTTCCCAACATTTTGTAAACTTGGAAAATCAATATGGTTTATAACCATATTATGATATTGAATACTAATGTCTTATATTGATTACTCTTATCATTTCAATTACTTATTTAGCTCATATAAGAGATCAAAGGTTGAGTAAATAATTTCCATCTACATGATAATCAATAAAAATGAATTCCATATATCATTCTCATATCAGTTATTCAAGATAACATCTCATCGTGGCTTTGTTAATGACTCATGAGATAATTCTAATTTTTCAGGAAACTTGTTATCAAAACTGGATGCATCCAACATTTTTAGCCCCAGTTTCGCCCCAATTATTCCCCGTTAAATTGTAATTCATTCCCCACCCCCCCCCCCCACCCCTTCTTATCAACAACGCATTCTCCAATAAAATAATATTAAACGTGAATCCAAAAACTTTTCCTTATTTTTTAACCATAAATTCTCCAAAAAATTACTATTCGAGTAATGGGCCAAACGCCACTAAGTCAAGAGTTTTAAGGCGAGCCAAATAAAACCATAATTACCTAACTTATCATAATGGTGAAATTGTGATTTGCAACTAGATTATAACATTTCAAATAAATGTACCTTCTCATAGAGAGCATCGAGGGCATCAGTGGCGATTGGATACCCAACCCGGAAAGTTGGCACCGACAAACTCTCCAGCATATTCTTGGACACTGCAGCTTGCATTGTAGTAAATGGCACCACAGTCGACCCAGGAATCTCTGGAAAGCTCGATGGAGCTTTTGGAGGAACTGCAGAAGGAGCAGCAGACGCCGCTGGGGCAGCCACATTGCTCTTGGAAGCAGGCGTAATTCCAGCTGCCTTCTCCACATCCTCAGGTGTAATTCTCCCAAACGGCCCTGTGCCTACCAACTTACCAATATCTACCTTGTGCTGCTTAGCCAATTTATTGGCATATGGAGTCGCAACCACCTTTCCCGGTGTAGAAGGAGCCGCGGTGGGAGCCGGAGCAGCAGCAACTGCCGGAGATGGAGCATCCACTTGAGGGGCAGGCGAGGATTCCTCAACCTTAGGTGCTGATGGAGGAGGGGCCGAGGAGGATTGAGATGTAGCTTTAGCCTTAGCTTCAGCTATTTCATCCTCCGTTTCTGCTAAAATTCCAATCGCCGAACCAACAGGAGCCGTCTCTCCTTCGTTAATAACAATGGCCGCCAATATTCCATCATAGAACGTCTCCACATCCATATCAGCTTTATCAGATTCCACAACAACGACAGATTCACCCTTTGACAATACATCACCTTCCGATTTAATCCAGCTGACGATTTTTCCCTCGGTCATTGTCGAACTCAACGCGGGCATAAAGATCTCGCGAATCTTCGCCCGTACGACTGGAACTCGTGATCCAGAACGGGGTTTCAAGAAAAATGCAGAAGGGCGTATGACAGGAGTTGAACTGAGGGATGAGGAGAAGGAGAGGGATGGCGTTCTTGATTGTAGAAGGGACGCCATTGTTGCGAGAATGGAGCAATTGCTATGTGCGATCTTGGTGTTTGTATTGAGAAGTATTATGTGGAAATGAGTGTATATTATGCTGAGGAATTGGGGGTTGGGGTGGGTGGGATGGGCGGAGAAGACGAGGGAGAGTTGGTTTGTAGTTAGCTTAGAGTAGTCCGCCTGCCAGTGTGTGTGTGTGTGTGTGTGTGTGGACTATGGAGATGTTTGGATTTGGGCCTAACGTTGTTGTTAACAAAAAATCAAAATGATTATTATTAGTGTCGCTGGGAAGAATTAAAACTGTATTTTGGAGTCGGCTAAAATTTATAATTGGCTTTGATATTACCCCAAACCATGGCATAACACAGGTCTCCCACTAATTTCATGTAGATGCTGGTCGATTTCGCCATGTGCGGGTGTCTAAATCAATTGCATCCTGCACAAAGAAGGGGTTGAGAATCTCATCCTCGATCATCCTCCGGTGTAAGGAAGTTAATATGTGTTAAGTTTGGTGCTTAACTGTTGGGCCCAATGATGCAGCCCAATTCTATTGCTATTGTTCTGCCCTATGATGAGGACTTATTGCTGAGAAGTATGGCCCATTTTTAGTGTGCAACTCGGCAGCTCAATACACTTAATCTCAATGGTTGAGATCAAAACACGTGGATGTGTTGTAATCGTTAGATAACCTGACTGATTGTATTATTGGCTT
>CAIGRR010542752.1:0-12582 GCA_903798365.1 Fraxinus sp. 1973-6204 | reverse complement strand
ATGAGAATAGGTTGGATTCAGTTTTGGATGAAGTTAATGAAAACCAACAAGTCTTATCTTTCTTATCGAACGACAACAATGATGTAAATGCTGAAATTAACTCTGTTGATGAATCCAATGAAATTAAAGAGATGGCTGCTCCTAGTACACCACCTTTAACTTCCAACGACAGAATAAGTTCGGATGAAATTGTGAGTTTAATGGGAGAAGAAGAAGCAAGTGATCAGGGGAATGCAATGGATGAATCTAGAGATGGAGATGATGCTAGTTCACAATACGACGTTGAAGATGTTGTTGAAGAATTAGGTTTAAAGTCGGAAAGCAAGAGGGGAAGGAGAAAGTCACAAAAGAAATCTCAATCTTCCTTGAAGCCACTTGAATTGGCTGAAGAACTCGAGAAGAGACACGCATTTAAGGGAATGCATTACGAAGAGGGTGTTACTTCTCAACCAATGAGGCTTGAGGGTGTCCGCAGGGGTTCTACTTTGTTGGGTTACTTTGATGTTAATGCCAACAATACCATTTCTCATACCATCTCATCACAAGCTTTCCGGCGAGATCATGGGCCCCCTCTAGTCCTGGCAGTTAATTTTAACTACATTGCAATTGGGATGTCTAAAGGAACTATTGTCATTGTGCCCAGCAAATATACTCCTCATCAAGTTCTGTTGTACCTACGTTTCCAAATGAATTATATTCATTCTTCATTTATACTACATTTACCTTTCAATACAATAAACACATCTTTTCACACAATGATGATGGTTTCTGCTTCCTTTTCCTGTTTGTACTTCTACATATATTTTTTATGACTATGCTTGGACAAGTATAGTTCCACTTCGATTTGTCGAATTTCATGGAGAACGATAAAAGTCACTTTTGTTCTTGGCTTGATCAAAGCATTTGCAATGACTAAGCCTTTTTAAAAGGGTTTGTTTGTTATTGCGACTAGATATATTATACGGCCTTGAACTAATAGTCAGCATATTTCTAAATTAACTTATTTTGCCTACTGAATGATGCAAATACCTATTCCAGATGTCGGTGCTTGGATTACAAGGAGATATACACAATGATGATGGTTTCTGCTTCATTTTCGTGTTTGTACTTCTACATATATTTTTTATGAGTATGCTTGGACAAGTATAGTTCCACTTCGATTTGTCAAATTTCATGGAGAACGATAAAAGTCACTTTTGTTCTTGGCTTGATCAAAGCATTTGCAATGACTAAGCCTTTTCAAAAGGGTTTGTTTGTTATTGCGACTAGATATATTATACGGCCTTGAATTAATAGTCAGCATATTTCTAAATTAACTTATTTTGCCTACTGAATGATGCAAATACCTATTCCAGATGACGGTGCTTGGATTACAAGGAGATAGAACTCATGTTCCAGTAACTTCCATGTGCTTTAATCAGCCAGGAGACTTGCTTTTTGCAGGATATGGTGATGGGCACTACACTGTTTGGGATGTTCAGAGGACCTCTGCACTTAGAGTGATTAATGAACATAAAGCTCCAGTAGTTCATATGCTATATGTAGGGCAGGATACTCAGGTTACACGTCAGTTTAATGTGGTTAGCGGGGATAGCAAGGGCGTGATTAAGTTGATTCGTTTTTCAGTGGTTCCATGGCTCAATAGAATTTCCTACTCCAAATCGATGGTAAAGATCTATCTTTGATAAGTGTATTGTTAATAAGTGTTGTCAACTTCCTCAAATCATTAAAAGTTACTTTATGTTCAAGAGCAGAAACTTCTAGATGAAACAACTAGCAGAGTAGTGTGTGCATCTCCATTACTGTCAGGTGAAGTTCACGGAGGTGCACAGATGTCCTCTCAGGGCAGCAGTGCAGTTTCTACTGGGAGTATTAGTAGCATGATTGGAAGTGTGGTTGAAGAAGGTGTCGTCATCTTTGTCACACATCAATCTGCTCTAGTGGTATGTTTTTATTTTTTTGGAAAAAATTGCGGTGATTCCTCGTACCTCCTGTTATTTTGATATTATTTGTCTCCTGTAGGCAAAAGTTAATCCTACTGTAGAAGTATATGCTCAAATTCCTAAACCTGATGGCATCAGGGAAGGCGCCATGCCTTATGCCTCATGGAGATGCACGTCGCAGTCACCTGGTTCTTCCACTGGTATGTATGAATGAAGTTCTTATTATTTTTCAGCTGTTGGAGGTAGATGAATTTAGAATTTTAATTTCTACATTTACCCCAGAAAATGCACCCGCTGACACACTAGAAAAAATTTCACTGCTTGCAATTGCTTGGGATCGGAAAGTTCAGATTGCTAAGCTGGCGAAATCCGAGCTAAAGATACTTGAAAAGTGGACTCTGGAAAGTCCAGCAGTAGGCCTGGCATGGTTAGATGATCAGGTTTGAAACATATATTATCTAATCCTGTTTATGCATATTGGTGTACTTTTTATTTTGGTCGTGATTATCATGTAATTATGTTTGCATTATTTGAAGTTTAACATTTTATTTATTTGGATGAAAGTGGAAGAAATCATGGTTATCTTATATTGTCCAGATGTTGGTGATTCTCACTTTGACTAGACAACTCTATTTGTTTGCAAAAGATGGAAATGTGATTCATCAGACAAGCTTTGCTGTGGATGGATTGCGAGGGGATGATCTCATCTCATCACATATCTACTTTACTAATACTCTTGGTAACCCTGAAAAAGCTTATCACAATTGTGTAGCTGTAAGGGGGGCTACTATATACATACTTGGGCCAGAGCATCTTATTGTTTCCCGCTCTCTTCCCTGGAAGGAAAGGATTGAAGTTTTGAGGAAAGCAGGTGATTGGATGGGGGCATTAAACATGGCAATGACACTTTATGATGGCCAATCACATGGTGTTATTGACCTTCCCAAAAATTTGGATGACATTCAGAGGAGTATTATGCCCTATTTAGTGGAGTTGCTTCTGTCATATGTAAGTGAGGTATTTTCCTATATATCAGTAGCATGTTGCAACCAAAATGGGAAGCTGGATCAATCCAGTGAGATTAAGGAGCAATACACTCGTGTTGGTGGCGTTGCAGTTGAGTTCTGTGTGCATATCAGGAGAACCGATATCCTCTTTGATGAAATTGTTTCAAAATTTGATGAAGCTCAGCATAAAGGTACTTCATTATTTTTCTCACTGAAACCTTTAACTGAATCATGTGAGAGCATGGGTTTTCAATAAGGTTTTCCTGAATCAATGGATTAATGACTGGCTAGGAATATAAACTCAACAATGAACGGAATTCTAGCTCTTGGATGACGTGACTGATGGAAATTTACGTAATTATGTACTGAAAATTAATTAATGGATGATAATCTTTTGTTTAAAACATAGACAGCCTCATATTATAAGAAATTAAAGATGTTTCCTGTTTTCATTGTGAGGTTTATTTTAGGCTATGTTACATGACTCTTGTAATGGGTGTCTGAAATGGAAATACCGTGAAGTGTTGGATTTGGAAAAAAAAATACTATTTATACTCAAAAGAAGGACTTGACCCTCAATCAAATGGTCAATTTAATGTATTTTTTAAGTTTCTAAAGCCTATTTGAGTGAATTAGAGCTATGTTTGGCTCCCATTTTGTAGAAATTATAAATTTTGGAACAGTAGTATATTATTTTAAAATGAAAGTGACACCTGACATGTCATAACTTGAAATAATGCACAACCACCTGTTGAAATTTCATTTTCCCATTCTTGCCCTCAATGAAATACTACCAATTTACTACTTTACCCCTGTTTTTTCTCTACAATTGCAATAGAAGGCAATTTTGGAACAAATCAAAATACCAAAAAACAAACGGCTAGTGGGACAAATGAAAGTGATGAGAAATGATTGTATGGTGTGATAGTCGGGCCCACACGCATTGTAGAAAAAATTAGATTCTTATGAAAAAAAGGCTGTCAAACAGGGGCTAGCTGTATTCTTATGTGATTATTGTAGTTAAGACAGATTTATCAACGAGATGATGGTTTTGTTAGTTGTCCATGTTTTTAGATGCACTTGTTCTCAGTGACATGGGTGGGCACTATTCTTAATTCTGCGATGGTGGTTTGGCCGCTGAAAGTTAAATCTTATTGTTATTTCTAATGCCATTTTCTCCTTCTGTAGATACATTTTTGGAGCTTTTGGAGCCATATATTTTGAAAGATATGTTGGGATCCCTTCCACCTGCTGTAATTTCACTTAAACATGCTGACCATAACTGCTTTGTTTTTATATTCATCTTATGTCTTGAGAATTAATTACTATATACCTGTTACTGCAATTGATATGTTATTCATTTCTTCCAAAGATTATGCAAGCATTAGTGGAGCATTATAGTGAGAATGGTTGGTTGCAACGAGTTGAACAGTGTGTTCTCCACATGGACATTTTGTCCTTGGATTTTAATCAGGTAATGATGTAATCTTAGTTGACGGTGCAATTAGTATACTGCTGGAGATGTTCACAGTGTTTATTTGATAATTCTTTGAAGGAAGCCATTGCTGATACTGCTCGAGAAACTCTATATATTGTAATGTAGCAGATGCATATACTGATTTGGCTACCATAATAGTGCTCTCCATCTCTGCATTTTAAGATGCATTGTGATCCTTCATAAGCACATTACATCTTGAGCTTGTTAATTAACAATCGTATGGTTGCTGTAATGACCCGAATCTCTATATCCAAGCCGTTAACTTATGTATTGTCCGTTTTGAGTGAGCATATACCCACTTTACCTTTTATGACTTTCTATCGCATCCCCAAAATCTGAACCCTAGACCTCTACCTAATGAGAGACTTAAGTTGAATCTTGATATTAATTGGGCAGACGCAATAGAAAGCCGTGAGAGGTTGAGCGGGTATATGTTCACCCAAAGCGGATAGTATGAAAGCTAATAACTTGGGTATAGAGACTAGGGTTGTTACAAAAATACGTAAGGTAACGACTTGGGTATAGAGACCCTGGTCGTTTTACCCGCACTTCTGTTTTACCTGCCTGTGAGTCCCTAATAATGAATTCTCATTGACCGCGTATGCTGATATTATTCTTCACACTTGCATCATTTCTTTTTTTCCATTGCTAGCTGTTAACAATTTATAATTGGATTGTAGGTTGTACGCTTATGCAGGGAACACAGGTTGCATGGTGCACTGATATATTTGTTTAACAAAGGTCTGGATGATTTTAGGGCACCTCTAGAGGAGCTCTTGGTTGTACTACGAAATAGCGAAAGAGAGAGTGCTGCTTCCCTTGGGTAAGTCACTTCGGTTTGTGGTATTTACTATTTGTAATGTTTAAGGATCTGCGCAATAATTGTCTTCGGAGTTTATTCTCCTTTTTAAAGATCAAGAGGATTTTCCTAATGAAATATTACCAAATTTTTTCCCCCCTACTATGTCAAAGTAATCACATTGTAATCCATGCAACAGCTATAGGATGCTTGTTTACCTGAAGTACTGCTTCCAGGGTCTTGCTTTCCCTCCAGGTCTGTCTTCAAACTGCTGCTTTGGGCTTTTTATCCAGTTAACTTTTCTGGGAATCATTTTCTGTTTGGTGAGATCAGATTACGTATGAGTATCAATAAATGAGGTTTGGGGGCAGGGGCTTAATTTAACCGATGATGCTGAAGGAAAAATATCATGATGCTAATATTCATTTTAGTTATCTGTAACTAACTAGTTTCTCTGTTCTGCTTCTTGAAACTGTTTAGTATTTACATTCCTTATCTGGCTATAGGTTTGGTGTTGGACAATTTAAGGAATTGGCAAGCAATGATATTTTTGTATTTCAGGACATGGAAAGCTTTCTCCTACACGCCTGCCATCTCTTAGAAAAGAACTCATGCAGTTTCTATTGGAGATTTCTAGTGCTCAAAATGCATGGACAGTTAGAAGCTTACAATCAAATGGAGCCTGTCCAAACCTGCTACATCTGTTAGAATTGGATACCGAAGCCACTCTAGATGTTTTGAGATTTGCATTTACAGAAGAAGATGAAATAAACTGCTTTTCGCAGAGATCAATAAACTCGGAGTTAGCTGAAGTAAATGATTCGATGGATGAAAGTCAAATTTTGGTTCAGAAAGTAGTAGATGTTCTTGCTGATATTCTGGACTCAAGTTACTTCCAAACAGGCAGTTCTATCAGCAGTGAGGACATTAACTCTATAGAAATCTGGCCTTCGAAGAAAGATGCAGGTCACATGTATGACTTCACAGCATACTATGTAGCCTTTGGAAGAGCCAATGTCTCAAATAATATCCTAACTCAAATTTTGGAGTACTTGACGTCGGAGATAAATATTTCACATAGTTTGTCAGGGCAAACAACAGAAATAATTAAAAGAAGAGAGAAGCAACTACTTGCACTTGTAGAAGTGGTTCCCGAGACTCACTGGGATACTCCATACTTGTTACATTTGTGTGCAAAGGCTCAGTTTCATCAGGTATTTAAACCATATGCATTCGGTACTTTTCATTTGTTTGATTGGATAAAAGTGGAAGGGAATTACAAGCTGTGCACAAGTGAAAATAAAGCACCCATCCTGTCATATTCCCATTGGGATNCAGGTATTTAAACCATATGCATTCGGTACTTTTCATTTGTTTGATTGGATAAAAGTGGAAGGGAATTACAAGCTGTGCACAAGTGAAAATAAAGCACCCATCCTGTCATATTCCCATTGGGATTGGAAGGAGGGAGGCAAGTGAAAGTAGAGTTGTATAGAATTCCTCATGGCTGCCTTGTCTTTCCCTTGCAACTAGGACAGGGAGTGGTAAAGAATTAAGACGACTGAAATATATTGTATTAGAAAAGATCGTCAATACAAAGTTAATAATACGAAAATTCTCTCTTTCTCGTAATTTTCGAGTCTGCCCTCCTGTATTCCCCATGCAATAATATACGTCCGAGGGCAAAAAATATGTAGGCCCTGGTAATATCATCGAATGCAATTTATTAATCAGAGTGCTTATTTATTTAGGTTTATGGTTGCATTCATGCCATCAAGCATCAGTATGTTGCTGCTTTGGATAGCCATATGAAAGCTACGGATGAACCCATTATCGCCTTTTCCTTTATCCATGTTATGCTGCAACAACTCGATGAAAAAGAACGTGATGCTTTTGAATCAGCCGTTATTTCTCGAATTCCAGATCTTCTCAAATTAAGCAGGTGATGCTTTTATATTATGGTGCTTCTCATAAGTTTATGCATTTGTGGACATGAACTAGAATGGTTTAATATGCAATTTCTCTTTCCTGATGATTGTGTGCTTTTTCTGAGATTTTCAGAGAAGGAACTTACTTGCTGATTCTTGACCATTTATCTGGTCAAAGTCAATATATTTTGTCTGAGCTTCGCTCTCATCCAGAAAGCCTTTTCCTCTATCTGAAGACGGTTATTGAGGTTAACACAACTGGTAACCTGAACCTCTCTTCTTTAAAAAAAGACGATATTTTATATTTTCCCAGTGCAAGAAGACCTAGGCAGCAGTCATCTAGCGTTGAAGCTTATCTGAAAACAATATCCGGCTTCCCTAAACTTCTGCACAACAGTACAGTTCAGATTACTGATGAAATGACAGAGTTATATCTTGAGGTGAAAATTTCTGAAACAATTCATGTTAGAAGGCCAGTGTGCATATTTTAATGTATTAAATATATAATATCTTCAATGCTTCAGGTTATTGCTTACCATAAAAATGTATTATTACATAGATTTACATATAAAAAATGATGTGGATCTCTGGGAAGGTTTCCTACAAACTTGATTGTGGTTTCCCTGAACACCATGGGCACAACCAGTTGTACATAGCTTTTGTAATCAAATGTTGAGGGAGTAGCCTATGTGGATATGGGATTAAGCCCCTGTTTGGGCCAAATTATTTTTTTCATTCTCATTCTTCTACTCATTTTCAACCACACATTCTTCAAATAATATTTTTCATCACATCAGTAACTTTTCCTTTTTTTTCAACCACATATTTGCCATTAATCTACTATTCCAAAATACATTCTTCCAAAATAATGTGGATCAAACACATTATAAGTATATTTATTCACCTGAATATTTTGTATTCTACTATAGTAATATGTAGAAGTTGAATTCGGTATCTTTGATGCTGTGGTGTTGCCCTAAATCGTGGCAAGTAAGTTTCAAATTTAATAAATACACGTATCTAGCATTATGGCAATGTCTCCCTCAAGGTGATCCAAATAGAAGATGGCAGTTTGATAGAAACTGCTTGTGTTTGTATGATAATGTCTTCGTCGAGAGCATTTGAATGGGAAGAACATTGTTTTGGATCATTGGGTGACAGATGTGTCGGCTCTGGTTTGGGAACTGGGAAGTTAGAATATTTAACAAGTTCTACTCCTGTCAACATGTAACTTAACCTTGCTTCTCCTTCCTCTTTTTTCTGTGCATTCATTAATCTTATCTAAGGCTGGACAAAACTCCCGAATCGAACGGGACCGAACCGAACCGAGCGGTTCTTCATAAGTTAAATACCTGAACAGGTATTTGAATCGAGAACGGATGAGTTCTGTTTGGTTCTCGGTTCTTGGACTTTTTTGGTTCTAGACCAAGAATCGAATCTAAATATTTTTTTTAATTTTTTATATTGAATTAATTAAATTATTTTAATTTTTTCTAAACAAACTAGCAAATTAACTAATTTGGCTTCGATAATTCATTTTTTTTCCCCTAGTTGGTTACTTCATGATGATTACTAAACCTTGAAATGCATGTACTTTGTGATAGCATGGAGACTTAAAGTTCATTGTGTTTAACTTTTGCAGCTGTTATGTCAGTATGAGAGCAAATCCGTACTGAAATTCTTGGAGACTTCTGAAAGCTATAGGGTGGAACATTGTTTACGTTTGTGCCAGGAATATCGAATTATAGACGCAGCTGCATTTTTATTTGAAAGAGTTGGAGATGTTGGAAGTGCTCTGTTGCTCATTCTTTCTGATCTTAATGATAAAATGATTGTGCTTAATGTTGCTATTGAAGATGGACTTTCTGGTGCTAGTCTGGATCATCTTAATGCTGTTTTAAAGAGAAAAGAAGTCTGTTCAACTGCTGAATTATCCCTCAGCTTCCCTTCCCTTGCAATTCAATATCCTTGTTTAATTAATTTTAAAGTTTGTAATTATTGTTTCAGGTCACTGAAATTCTTGATATTGTGCATGCTTGTATTGGTCTATGTCAACGGAACAGCCCCCGATTGGATCCGGATGAGTCTGAGTATCTCTGGTTTCAGTTGCTTGATTCGTAAGTCCATCTCTTCTGATATATTTACTTCATTTTTTTCCTGGTTTGGTCCATTTGTTAACTTTTGTCCTGCTGGTAATAGTAGTTTGTAAAGGGGATCTTCTTGCTCATTTTACCTTACTTTCAAGGTGACCTTTGAGGTTAATAATTTCCTAATATCTGAATGAGTAGACGGCATTATATTTTCTGTCAAGTCTTTTTTTTTCCCCCCTTTCCAAATTTGAAGTACTATTTTAGTTATGGCCTATTACTTCCTCTAGTGTTTTCTTTTCGTTTCCTATTTCTCCTTTTAACGTAACAAAAGTTGGTCATGCTTTGATTACTGTCCCATCGCACATGGCACTTCAACGACATCTTCCTATGAGAATAAGCTTGCGCTTGGTGTATATGGTTTTATGATCATTTGACCATGAAGGATCATCAAGTGATTTATGTAGATGGTTCTATAGTTTTGATTGCAAAGCAGTTTATAGACTATAGTGCTTGTTTGACACAGTTTTGTAGTAACTTTAATTGCATAGGAGCTGAAAGTGCTCGGTATGTGGATTAGATATCTTACACCCTTGTTGTCCTTTCCTTTTCTTTTGGTTGCTAAACCTTAGAATAATGACTTCTTATCTACAATCTAGAATTGGAAAATATACTGTATCTTTGCAAAAGGCAATTGTTAATTGTCGTGATTCAGCTTTCTGCTTGTACATGGAATTATTTCACATTTACTTATTTACATATATTTTTCCCGTCACTCATTCTTTTGGGGTTGAACCACTTCTAATCAACATTGTAATTCCATTACAGGTTTTGCAAGCCTCTGATGGATTCAGATGGTGGTAGTACAAATTCTAAAAGCAATGCAGAGAAGGAAACGCTTGATGGATCATTCGGTAATCAGGGAGATGAAGAGGGGTCCAAAATTAAATGGAAGTTCTCCAAGTCTCATAAAGGTGCTCGCATCATGAGGAAATTGACTTCCATGTTTATTAAAGAGATTGTTGATGGCATGATCGGATATGTTCAGCTCCCAAGGATCATGTCAAAACTTCTTTCTGATAATGGAAACCAAGAATTTGGCGATTTCAAACTTACAATATTGGGGATGCTTGGAACATATGATTTCGAAAGAAGAATACTGGTACGGCTTGTATATTTCCTTTTCATATAATCATTATTATTTTTTACTTATATTTATGCAATACTGTGTAAATTCTTAGCCTCCCTTTGGTAAAATTTATAAATTATTTATAAAGGGTTAAGACTTTATTTTCAACCATACATTCCAATGTACCCACGGGGATTGTACACTTATCCAACACTCATTTCTATCTTTTTATAAATTAAACCATTTATAAATTCATCCCCACCGGAGGCTTAGAAAACCAACCAGGAAGTATTTGTAAACATTTATTCACAATTTGAAGTATTGGTTTTCATATAGTTTTATTTCCAAATTTGTTGGTAAGTCCATAGGCTTTACTCCCTGAACAGTGTTTGGTTGAGAAAATACATTGGTTAAAAGATACAACTATCAAATTTTCCCTTCTTGATTTTGGGTGAAAATAGTTCGAGTTGAAAGGAGAAGAAAAATATGGTCAGAATTTTGCGTGTACGTCCATGTATTTTGGTATATAAATTATTATTTCTTTTAGCATCAACGTGACTCGAAGAACATCAGGATAAGTTAATAGTATAGTGTGTTAGTTTTTTGGCCTTTTATCTGGGCCTAAATTATGTAGCCTTGACTTATCCCACACATGAATATTGTTTAGGTAATTGTTCTTTCTGATTTATCAGGACACTGCCAAAAGTTTAATTGAAGATGATACATACTATACACTGAGTTTACTCAGAAAGGGAGCTTCTCATGGTTATTCCCCCTGGAGCACAGTTTGTTGCATCTGTAATGGCCTACTCGCCAAAAGCTCGGATGATTCTGGAATTCAAATTTTCAGTTGTGGTCATGCAATACATCTCCACTGTCAACTTCCCGAGAACGGGGCATCAGTTAGGGGCTCCTTTACTGGATGTCCCATTTGCATGCCTAGGAAGAAAGCTCAGAAATCAAGCAGCATATCATTTTTTACACAGGGTGGATTAGTTAGCAAGTCATCATCAAGGAGCCAGCAACCACATGGGACAATAGCTTTGCATCCGCACGATTACGATTCTTTTGAGAACTCATACGGCTCTCCGGCAGTGTCAAGGGTTTGTCATTTACTGATTACTTTCTTAATGTTGTTTCTTTTTTAGCATTCTCTAACTATTCGCCACTTTTTGAACATGGTCACGACAGTTTGAGTTCTTGAATAATCTTCAGAAAGACCACAAGTCGACGCAGATGGAGAACATGCCTCCATTGAGGCTTGCACCGCCCGCAGTTTACCATGAAAAGATTATAAAGAAAAGAAGTGATGATTTAGGAGGAGAAAGCAGCAGCAGCAGAAGTCTTTTCAAAACAGAAAAGCCAGCTAGGAGCAGGCAACTGAAGGATGTAAAAGTGAGAGGAACCTCAGTTAGATTCCCTCTGAAATCGAATATATTTGGTGAGTTTTTCTTTTATAATCTCTACTATTATATTAACAGAATGCTGATTAATCGAACTACAAGATCGTTTGTATTATTTTGTTTATATATTTATTTATATTTGAAGGTAAGGAGAAGACGAGTAAGAGGTGATACACAGCAATACGGCAATTAACTGATAATCTTTGTTGAGATTACATTTCGTAGAAATGAAATGAAAATAGTAGTGTTGAATTTTTTTCCTTTTAATGTTAGTTGTATGCCATGTACTTAAGTTGCCTTGTATTTATTTGAGAATATGTGGTATTAGGATGTATTTGATAATTAGATGTTAAGGTTTCGTATATATATCATATGAATTCAATGAAATTTTCTGATGAAGATATTACCCTTTTTTGTTTAATTTGGAGTTGTTTGGGTTTTGACTTGTTGCCCCTCTGATTGCTTCCTTTGAAAGTGGGAGGATTAGGGTTGGACAAAAGTTCCGAATCGAATCGGACCGAATCGAACTGGACCGAATCGAACGGTTCTTCATAAGTTAAATACCCGAATGGGTACCCGAATCGAGAACCGATGGGTTTGGATCGGGTCTCGGGTCTAAACCAAGAACCGAATAAGAATCGAAACTAAATAATTTTCTATTTTTTTATTGAATTAATTAAATTATTTTATTTTTTCTAAATAAATTTACAACTTAATTAAATAAATCAGATCGTTTCATAATTTTAATTTTAAAGTCCAAATTATTTTAAAACTCGTTAGCCCATTTT
>CAIGRR010542601.1:0-10834 GCA_903798365.1 Fraxinus sp. 1973-6204 | reverse complement strand
TTGGGATCTTCAATCTCGTTGTATGTTGCGTAGTGTTTATTGCTACATGGTTCTCATCAATGTGATACGAGGGCAAGTCTGGCCAAGGATCCATTGATCGATGAGGAAGGGCCTATGACTAGGTCATGAGTGAAGTGGATCAAAGAAGCTATAAGATTGCTTGTTTAAGCAACAATGGACGAAACATCGATCACAACAAACAAACGAACAAGTTTCATGTTGGCTTGGAAGAAGAAAACAGATGGATCAACTTAGTTCAAGCAATAGATGTGGAAGTTGCTCGAGACAACTGACCACATAGTTATATGAGAGGTGCGACCGCACAGCCCCTTACCGAAACTCAATTAAAGGTTCAAAATACAACTATGCGACTACATGCCATTAGCCTATGCGGCCGCGTAGTTCAAATTGGGCGCAATCTTCTATTTTAGTTAAAACTCTATTTTGTGTTTATCTTTTGTTATTTTTAAAGTTTAATTCCATTTTTAAGTAGATTTTATAGGTTTCATAAAAATAGGACTCATTGCATACATTGTAAAACACATAATTTAAGAGATATTATTGCGAGACATATTGTTGTCTTCTCGTTCTTCATTGAATTAATTTTGAACTTATCAAGAATTAAATTGTTGTGGCATTCAATATAAGTAAGGTTCATAAGTTTTGTGGTCACGGGGTCAAGATATCGTTAACGATTGTTTTGGTTCTTTGGTTCAATAATTTATTGGGTCGAGCTTTTCAAACGTTGATTCTTAGCTTTCTTGGCTTTTTTCTAATTTATCGTGGGTTATGTAGATACTATTGATGTGCGGGTTCCCATAAACCTTCCCTTTAGGACTTGAAATACATACCTAAATCAGATGATCATTTTAAGTACCTTAATAACCACTTTAAGGTAATCCAATGTTCTGGGCTAGGGTTAGCCATTAACATGCTTGAGGTACTTATGACATGGGCAACATCAAGTCTAGTGCACAACATGTTATACATAACAAACCCTACAACATTTGCATATATTTAATATCAGATTCATCATGAGAACACTGTTCTTTACTAAGTTTGAAATTACTGGTAAGAGGTAAGCTAACATAATTAAAGCATGTTTGGTGGAGCTACTAATCCGATTAAAATTGAAAATATAGACGTTATTGGGTCTCACTCGTCTAATAAAAGTCAACAATAGCGACTAATTTTTCAATTTTAATCCGATTTTAATCTCTACCAAACACACTCTTAGATTTATGCACAGCAAATTTAGAAAACACTTTTTTCACATAGTCATATGTTATATAGATAAAAATCAATGGTTGAACGAAGAATTGAAAGAAATAAGCGAAATTTGGTGAAAAATGACGAAATCCAAAGTTTGAAAATTAAATTGCAAATATCCAATAGTTGAATCGGACCACAAGACGATTCTTTAAAGATTGCTAAAAGACCACTAGATGTTATTAGAAGTTAAAAATGAATGGAATATGATCAAGATATTATCTCAAATTAATTTCCATTCGCACAAATTATATTCCAGATTTTTAGCCAAAGATTGAGACCCATTTCTGGGATAATAAATGTTTGAATTGAAAATTTTCTATTTCTAGAAAGGTTGTAGCCATTTGAGTTATCTTTTCAACATGCTTTGAATTGTCTCAATTAGATACCGGAAGAAAATATTGTGACCAAAACACCGACAGCTGTACAGAGACAAAAAAAAAAAAATGGGCGCGAAGGCAACTTTCCTTATTTTCGATTAAAACTCTTTTGGAAACCAATTCGAATGTTATTTTCAATCAATTTTCCACTCCTACAAATACCTAACAGTAGAATACATATTAAGCATCTCTCATATACATCTCATACTACAATATTCCATCAATTTTCATCATAAAAAAGGGGCAAAATCATATATTGTGAGATGATTTCAAATGTAAAGTTCAAGAACTCGTCAATTAGAGAACTCGTCAATTAGACCTGAGACTTTTGGGCAAAGAAGTGAAAGAATTATAGAAGATTTATCAAGATTGCTTTGAAAAAAATTGAAGAACATCAAGATTCATCTTCCTTCATTTATTAATTCACCATTTCGGGTGATGTTCTATACATTTAACATGATTTCTTGTAATTCCAATATGTTAGGATAATTTTATATATTGTTAGGATGAGAGTAACCCTTGTTATGATATTTTTAGTTTTTGATTAATTATTTTAACTTTAATTTAGTTTGATTTGTAGATGTTTATTAATTACTTGATCACCAATTGCATTGTTAGTGAATTTAGGGTTTGAGAACAATATAATAAATATTGTAAGGTTTGATAGATGATAGAAATATAAATCTATGCATTATATCATTTCAATAGGTGTTCTAGCACTTGTTAATGTATTTATTATATTTTTATTTTTCATCGAAAGATAGAAGGATCACATGAGGGGAATGAATTTGATCGCTATTGAGAGAGACTTTCAATTAAATTAGGAACATTGACCAATATAAATGATTTCAAATTGTCACTTTAATTGTTACGCTAAAATGGAATAATGAGGAATTTAACATCTTAGCAATGCGTCTCACATATTTGAAAATACATTTACTTGTTTTTACTAGTTTAATTGAAAATTTAGGGCTTAGTATAGAAAAATCACAACAACTTGTTTGCCATTTGATAAAAGTTGTAATTAATTTTAATTCGGTTAAACATATAGTCATTGTGGGTTCGACGCTCTATTCATCATTATATTACTTGACCACGATCATGCACACTTGCAAAAAATCAAACAATCATTTAGGATTGAACATACAATATTCATTTAGGATTGAACATGGTCGATAGACATGGAATTGAATCGGGAGTAATAGAGAAGGTTTTGTTGCACTTTATTTATCAACAAACGCGTTATATACGGATGCATATCGAGATGTACAAAACTTCTTTAGAGTTGATCTTTCTAAATATGAGGTGGAGTTCATATTTCTTTTTCTCGAAAGTACATATTTCTCAATTTTATTAGTAAAGATTACTTATGCCTTACAAGTGAGGTGGTTGATACAACTCAACCAAAACTACCATTCTCTTCTTTTTGTAACTTTTTGGGAGGAAGGACATCTCTAAGAATAAACTTGAAGTAAGTTATGAACTGAACCATAATGTGAATGATTGTTAGAACACAATGGTGATTGCTCGAACGGATGATGTAGTTATTTCGGAGATAGTTGATATAGACTAGGAACTCACTACACACAATTCCCTCTGAGATAGTTCAAGATAAATTGAGGACAATTAATATACAAGCCAGTATCTTTTTCCCTTATCCACTCATAGACACAAGTCAGATGAAAACTCATAGGCTGTGCCCCATTCAAGATGAATATTGATGATGAAGATTTGTAGGTCTACCAAATATTTGAACCAAGAAATATCTTCAAAAAGTTAAAATGATTGTACTGAAACACAATTTTGAGTTCAAAGTGAAAAAAATCAAAGTGGATTACATTCACAGTTTTCTGTGTATAGATGATAGTTGTAAGTGACGTTTGACACAACTAATTTCTTTGTAGTTTGTCGTTATGCATGCATACATACTCGATCAGTCAGTTTTTATCTCAATGATCAAAGATATGCAACATCATGGATTAGTGGAATATTTATAAAACACAAGTTTCAAGACTTGAGAACAATTTACAGACATGCAAACATCATTCACAACATCCGTCAAGAGTTCGGGATGGTTATAGGCTATCAAAAAGCCTAGAAGGCTAAAGAATATGAGATAGAGAATTTAACAAGTTCACTTGAGGAGAGTTATAGTAAACTATCTCGGCATTGTCATAACATAGGGAAAACTAATCATGGCTCGGCATTCTTTANAAACATCATTCACAACATCCGTCAAGAGTTCGGGATGGTTATAGGCTATCAAAAAGCCTAGAAGGCTAAAGAATATGAGATAGAGAATTTAACAAGTTCACTTGAGGAGAGTTATAGTAAACTATCTCGGCATTGTCATAACATAGGGAAAACTAATCATGGCTCGGCATTCTTTATTAAGACTAATGTTGAAAATCGGTAAAAATACTTCTTCATGGCTTTTGGGCATTCGAGCAGTGGCGGACCCAACACCCGGGGAGGGAGGGTGGCTGTGCATGCTGGGCTCCGCCAGAATAGTGCACGGGGATGACTGATGAGAAAGAAGAAGACTGGCGCTGGCGAAGGCTTCCTCTTCCTGTTTCTTCTTCTTCTTTTTTTTTTTTTTTAATTGGGCCCTTGCATTTGGTTGGGCTGAAGTTATAACTTAATGTAGTTGGACCTCTGCTTTTTCAGCCCAAATAAATGATATATATCGTCCAGGCTTAAGGGTTCGTTTTCAGTAATTCACCCTGGTCAGTTCCATTTCATTTTCCACAAATTTACATGATTCCAGGCTCAAGGGTCGAAAATAGGCTCTTAGTAATGCTAGCTTCCGCGGTGCCACAGTGACTGTGAATTTGAGCCTTGAGTATTCTGACTCTCTCTTTTTTGTTTTTTTGTTTTTTTTTTTTTTGGTTTTGGGGTTATTTTTTATTTATGAGTTACGATTATCATTACTTAAGAATCACGATTTATGTTCTATGAGTTAATTGTCAATTTGGCATTGAAATGATACTTTGATTTGTGAATCTGTGAATTGTGATTTTGAATTGAGATAAATGATTTATGTTGCACTTCATTGAATTATGAGTTTTAATTTATGTTTTTCATATTAACAGCTTGTAAAAGTAAATTAGTGCTATAACATTTATCATAACCTAATTAAAAAAAAAAGTAGAAAGAGGAATTAAATGAACATAAAGAAGAAGAAACTATTTTTTACAATTAAGTACAATACATTGTGTTTTCATCTGACCAGAAAAGTGATAAGTATTTGTAGGATGATAATTTATAATGTTTTTCCATGTAAATATTTGCAATGTTACGATATCAAGAACATTTTGGACATGAAAATTGCAAGAATAGTTATATTACAACTAAAGCGAACGTAATTAATCTATTAATTATTAGTCCCCTCACAATTGAGGAAATTTTATTTTTATAAGCTAGTATAAATATTCTTTTTTCACATGAGATAGAGACAGATAGATAAAAAAGGATTCTAGATATTTGAGTTTGTACAGATCATCTCCGAAAGAATGAATTCGAATTGATTAATGCAAATATCAATTATTTGTGGTTTAATCATTAATGCACATACTTAATGGATCATGATTATGATATTGGTTTTCATATCCAAGGCAAGAGTGATTCAAATAATTAATAAATCCACCCAATAAGCTAATGAAATAAATATGAAAGAGTGAGGGAAAAAGATGTTTTGGTTTTGTATTCTTTGATACATTTGCATTGATCTCCATCCATATTTGTTATAAATCCTCACTATAATTAAAGCAATAAAGTTGTGTTTTTTTTATTCTTTTGTTAAAGATTAGTAAGGCAAAGATTGATTGGTGGCTTTCTCTTGGCAGCTAGAATTTCAATTAGGACTCCATAAGATGTTGAAGATATTACACCGATAACGTGCATGTTTTATATTCTCAAAACGTACATTTTACTTGAACAAAATCGAACATAGTTTCTACTTACAAAAATAGAATTTGGGTGATATTTTGTTATATTATTCTTCTTGATGTCATCTCTATATCTCATATTTCGTAAACGATCTCGCTATTGCGTTCGCTGACGGTTGCGACCGTCGACCGCCCTAGCTGAGTTCATTTCCTGGGTCCGCCATTGCATTCAAGGATTTACTTTTTCAATGTGATGCCTTATTTTAGTATATAGAACATCCCTAAAACCTAAATATGAAAGTTCGATGATTATTGATATATGTCAAGATGGGAACGTTCAAATTTATCTCTTGTATTCACATAGTTGATTCCAAGAATAATGAATCAATAAATTGTTTTTTACTAAAGTTGAGGGAATTAACGAGGGATGACCCTTGCTTTTGTATTTGATGGAGGAATTGTATAAGAAATGGTATTGATGATGTTTACCTTGATGCATATCATGATTATTGCATAAACCATATACAAGGAAACTTGATCAAGACCAAGTATCGAGTTCTCGAGATCTTGTCGTTGTTTAATAGTTTGAAAAGAAACGAGATAAATACTAAATAGACATGAGATATAGGAATATTTAACCAAGATGGGGTTGAACACTGAGCAAGATCATATTTTACTAAAAATCAGTACAATATAACGACATCGAACAATGTAGAGTTGCTATTTCACTATTTACAAGAAATCGAAAGCAACAAATTCTTGCAATGATCAAATACCTTCACAATAAGTTGCATGAATGATTTTATAAAGACATGTGGATTTACAGATGTGTATAAGCACGTTAATCCCAACGATGAAAGAAAATCTTTTCAGGACTCTTGAGGTAGAAAAGTTGTATATAGAGTCCCTGGATCAATTTCGATTCGACATGAGGACCGGACCTAACTTAGAATATGTGGTGAACTTGAATGAAAACATCTGCACACATAAAAATTCTTAGTTGTAGAGTTTTTCATGCTCGCATACAATCGCCTCTTTATTAATAAAGGGTTTCAATCTCACATGTTGTGCTCTCATTATTACACATCTGAATTTTGGAGAATATCATATACTGAAACTATATTTCTTGTGCCAAATAAAGTCAAAAGGAAAGTTTCTGACCATAATAGCCTACTTGATAATGAGTTGCTATCTATAGTTAGATGACGTGTTAAATGCAAATCTATAGCGAGAATATGATAAACTGGAGAGTTTTTCCGACCACTTAATTGTGGCAGGTGTCGTACTTGTCGGTTTCCACTTGAAAATAGTCGCATGCATGTATAGTTTTTCGTTTGTTGTACACTATTTAATGTTGTATACTAGTTATTATTTTGTAATATTTATTATTTAGTATTCAGTGTTATGTAATATGTATTGATCAATATTCAGTATCGTGTACATTTTAATATTCATGTTTTACAAATTTTTACAAAGAAGCAATGGAGTCATACATCAATCATCAAATAATTAAATAAAAAACATGTATAGTTAATTCAATGTATAAAAATTTAGCATATTTACAATGTATGCAAAACACTATGGGCCATAGTTAAGTGTACAAAATTCGTAAGCTAGCTTCATTCTCCACTTGGACATGTGTGGTTGTAGACGAGGACTTCATCACGTTCAATGCTTAGGAACTCGATAAACTTGATTGTGAAAATGCACCAAAATTACCCTTGTAAACAAATAATACAAGATTAATTAACAATAAAATTTGACTAAAAGTAAAGAACACAAATGCAAAGGACTTGCGATATGTTTTGTTTTATTTTCGTGTGGTGTCTTTCCTCACAACATCAAGTTTATCCTTAACTTGAAAAGTTGTTTCCCTAACCATCATAGGGACGGCGAAGCAAACAGGCTCTACAATCTTCTCAATCTGACATTGTCTCTCGAGAAGTACACGGATTCTAAAATCTTCTCAACTTGAACCTGGTTGATATAGGTATCAATTTGACCTCACATGTAAACCAATATAAATTTGCCAAAATTGGAATGTAGATATGTGTACAACCTTCCAACGTTGTACCCAATTTCCTATCACATAATCCAATAGATAATCTTGAAATGCTTACCTCTTCGAATATGCATCTCTTGCCATCTATTCAATATCAAGAGCATTCTTGAGCATAAGGTCTAGAATAATTCTCCGAGCAACAACAAATGACTGCAGATACGTACAGACATAGAGTTAAAACAGATACATCATCAGGCCGACATGCTAAATCAATGAAAAATGTTACTTAAATAACAACATAGATCATATGAACATACATTGAGAGAGTTTGAATCAATTCACCACACCACAATCATGGTGAGTATATCTTATATACAGTTACAAATCAATGTTATAAATGGTAATTACAGTAAATAAGAAAATAATGAAAACTTTACAAATGAGTCTCCTAGGATCACGGTAACATATCCTTGACACCCCCCCGCAAGCTGAGCGTTGGATTTGAACAGACATGAAGCTTGGTACGAAAGAATTCAAAGAGAGGTCGAGAGACACTTTTGGTGAAGAGATCGGCAACCTGTAGGTGAGAAGGCACATATTGAGTGCGAAGTTTTCCAGCAATGACAAGTTCCCGAAGAAAATGGTAATCTAATTCAACATGTTTAGCCCGTTTGTGGGAAACGGGATTGGAGCTCAAGAAGATCGCACTCTTGTTGTCACATAAGAGAATAGGCTTTTGTGAAATGGAGACCTTGAGATCATGAAGTAGATGAGTAAGCCACAGGAGTTCAGCTGCAGTAGTGGCCAGGGCACGATATTCAGACTCACAGCTAGAGCGAGAAATAGTGGGTTGCTTCTTAGCACTCCAAGAGACCAGGTTGTAGCCAAGAAAAATAGAGTAGCCAGAGGTGGATCGATGGGTATCGGGACAACCAGCCCAATCAACGTCAGAGTAAGTAACTAGTGCACCGAAAACAGATGAAGGGCGAAAAGAAAGACCAAGGTGAAGTGTGCCCTTAACATAGCGTAAGATACGCTTGACAACAAGAAAGTGATCTGTAGTAGGGGCATGCAGAAACTAACCGACAGAATTAACAGCATGAGCGATGTCAGGACGAGTAATGGTTAAGTACTAAAGAGCACCAACTAGAGAACAATAGAGAGTGGGGTCCGAGAAAGTAGAGCCATTACTAGTCAGATGCTGAGAGACGACCATAGAAGTGGGAACCGGCTTGCTGTCAAGTAACTGTGCTCGAGTCAGAATATCCCGTGCAAATTTCAGTTGACTGGGAAAGAGACCATCAGAAGTGTAAGTAGCTTCCAGACCAAGAAAATAGCTGAGGGAGCCCAAATCCTTGGTGGCAAACTCAGAATTAAGCTTGTGAGCGAAGCGATCAAGAAGAGAGTGATTGTTGCCAGTGATGATGATATCATCAACATATAAGAGCAGATAAATAGTGTCAGATTGTTGATGAAAGACAAAGAGAGAGGTGTCGGCACGGCTACAAGAGAACCCAAGAGTGAGAAGAAAGGAACTGAAATGCTGAAACCAAGCACAATGAGCTTGTTTGAGACCATATAGAGCTTTATGTAGTTTGCAAACATGAGTCGGGTATCGAGGATCAATATACCCAGGAGGCTGTTCCATATAGACAGTTTCAGTCAGAGTACCATTGAGAAATACATTCTTCACATCAAATTGACGAAGAGGCCACCTGTTTGTAACAACAAGAAAGAGGACAACGCGAACAGTTGTGGCTTTGACAACAGGAGTGAAAGTGTCAGTAAAATTGTGCTTACATTGTCCAATAACAATGCTTCTCTATTAACACATCGTAAAATCATTGTTTGGAATATTTGATTTTCAAATAATTCTATTGATGCGTTAAAAAGTTTCCAAATGCATAAATAACTATAACTTGATCCATAGTGCAAGTTTATAAAATACATAAATTACTTAATCGACATTTAAGGAATGGTTTATCCTCAATCAAGTCGGCCTTACATAAAAGATTGATCCACGTGTCATCCATGAATTATCCTTTGCCATGGCTTTGAACAACGCGCTAACATTCTGTGATATCTCATCTTCTTACCCAATCCAGTTCAATTATCTCGGTTGTACTCTTTTAAGGCTTTGTCACCTCGAGCATAGTTTTCTTTACCATCCTTATCTCGAAGATAGTCTTTGTCACCCTGATCATTCTCTTCGCCCTCTGGCAGCCCCTTCACCACCTCAAGCACCCTCTTTGCCATCCTATCTGTATCTTAGGATATCCCATATGTCATCTTGAACACCCTATCTACCATCTTGGGGACTCTCTTTATCATTTTTGTCCATTCGTCCATGTTCTCCACCATTTTTGCTACCTCGTCTATCCTCTCTTCCTTATCTGTCATCTCGAGAACCATTTCAACCCTCTCATCAACCCTATCTTCCACCCTTTCCATCCCTTGAGACTCTATCTGTCACTTCGTCAAGTCCCTCCGTCCCAATCCTAAAATCCATCTCCCATTCGTCTAACAGTAGGATTGTGCCCACTCAATAATTGCTTCCAAGGAAAAAAGATCGATATCTCTAGGATAAATATCATTCTTAGCTTGTATTTATCTTCTACCAAATGTAGTCTCTAACTACATAGAGTAACAATAGACTTGTCCCTAAAATATTCATCTAGTAGCCTTTTGTTTTGATAAAAATTGGGCCTAATTAACTTCTTCATTTTGTGAGTTTAGCTCTGTAACGAGGGTAAACTCGAATAGAGAAAATATGGCGACCTTTCCATTCTCAACCCAAACCACAACTCATCGTCTTTGACTAACATAAGTAGTCGAAATAAAAATAACACATTGTCGAAGATCTGGTCGTAGAACTATATGTATCTTATGTGAAAGAGTTTCTATATGCATGATCGGTGAAAAAGCACTTTATGATTGTAGCCTAGAGCATCCAATACTTTTTTGATGTTTAGGAAGTTACAGTTGGACGTAACTTGCCCCGAAAATCTACTCATTGTACTATGTACAACGTACTCTATCCTACAATAATAGATAAATTTAGTAACTTAAGCCCCTGTTTGACCTAGTGGTGGCAACGAGCCGAGCCGAGCCCTAGACGGGAAAAAAAAGCTCGAGCCTAGCCCGAATCGGGAAAAAAAAGCTCGAGCCGAGCCCGAGCCGGGAAAAAAAAGCTCGAGCCGAGCCCGAGCTTTTTTAGGCCCAAGCCGAGCCGAGTCGAGCCCGGCTAAAAAAAAATGAGGCTCGGCCCGAGCCTTAGCGGGCCAAGCCGAGCCCAA
>CAIGRR010542586.1:0-10208 GCA_903798365.1 Fraxinus sp. 1973-6204 | reverse complement strand
CTCAGGCATAAGAATTGGATCATGTTTTTGAAATCTAGGGTCGGGTGGCCGCCCGACCAATATAACTAGACGACTTTCAGTAGTTTGTTCATATTTTCTACTACCGATATCCGATTGAGACGATTCAAGATGCGTTGAAAATATAACTCAAAGGGCTACAATTTGTTCCAGATATCATCTTCCAATTTGATTGTTTGCCATGTCAAAAATGGGTCTCAAATTGAGACTAAAAATCCGATGCATAACATTTTCGGCTAGGAGTTGATATGTGATAATATTTTGATTGTACTTCATCCATTTGACTTCTTTCTTCATCCGATTGACCTCTAAAACTCTCAAATCTTCAATGTGAGGTTTCACATAACTTTTAAGTATTTGCATTTCAGTCCCCAAATTTCATTTTCTTTCATTTTGGTTATCGTTCATTAAATTCTTCCAAATTACGTCATATCCATATAATTGCCACCTAAATTAAAATATGAACGTAATGAGTACATTTTGACACTAATTAATCATACGAGCACATAAAATAAGGAGGAAAAAATATGCATTTTAAATTCCTATATTTGTTATTTCAGAAAATGAATTTTCGAAAATAAGAATAAATTTATAACATAAAATTCAAAACGCATTTTTGAAGTTTTTAGTGTTTTTAGTGAAATTTCAAGAAAAACAAGGTTTAAATAAAATTTCTTAAAATAAATTTTGAAAAAATAAAAATATAAAATTCTAGCAAATAAAATTATAGAAACTATTAAAAAAATAAAATTGATAAATTCTAAAGTTCTCAAAAAAATATATAATTCTAGAAAAATAAAATTCTCAAAAACTAAAATAAAATTCTTAAAAATTAAAATTATAAACATTTTGAGAAAAATAAAAAAAATAAAAATAGTTCTAGCTCTTAATGATTATTTACATAAAAAAAATTTAAAAATATTTAAACGGACATAGACAAAAAAGTTTTTTAAGTCCACGCATTAATATTTATTTTTATTTCCTAAATTTTGAAATTAATTTATTATTTTAATTTTTGTGAGAAAAATATTAGAAGATTCACTACGTTTAAAATTTATATAATAATTATTCTTTATCCACAGTTCAAACTGGAGAAAGTTGACTAAACTATTGAATTTTAGAGGGTGTTTGGCAGTGATTAAAATTAAATTTTTTGTAGATTGTGATAGAAGTTTTTGAAATGTATGGTTGAAAAGCTGTGGGACCATAAAAAATGTGGTTAATATTAATTGTTTGACTTTGACTTTGATTAAAATTTGATTTAATTTGTACCAAACATGCCCTTAAATTGAATACTTTACTCATCTTTAATGAGCAAGTAATGTTGAGTCTGGGAACCGTGCTGCTCGGCCTTGTACGTGTTGCATTTTTCTAAGTTTGGTGGGTTAAATCTACAAATGATCACTATGCCACTGTTTGATACACAATCTTTTAAAATACATTATTTTAAAACTCATTTTCAACCACATATTCTTCAATAAAATAATATTTTCCATCACATCAATAACGTTTCCTTACTTTTTAAATACATATTTTTCATTATTTCACTATTTAAAATACATTCATTTCTCAATAATATTAATCAAACACACCTTATATTTTTAATAATATTTAAGTAACTGTTTGACAACCATTAAAATAAGAATTTTTTTTTTCTCAACTTTTTGTACTCATCTTTAATAAGCGAGTAGCGTTAAGTTTGGTGGGTTAAATGTACAAATTATCATTATATTTTTAATAATATTTAAGCTTCTATTTGACAATCATTTACCACGCCTTTTAAAAAAAATCACCATTCCAAAACTCAATTTTTCCAAAAAATCTCATTTTAATGGTTGTCAAACAAGTGCTTATTATTGATAATTGTCTGTAACTAGTCAATGTACTTATCAAATCATTACATTATCTGTCGCTCGATCAGAAACTGTTAAAAATAGACGAAATTGATGATGAAAATAATAAATACTTACACGTGGCACATTTAACGTTAGTCATCGCCACATCACAAAAGTTTAGTAGCTAGCGAAACAAATATTGTGGAAAATACGGTTTATAACGAGATATTAACTCAATACTTTTATTCTCTTATATTTTATTTTATGCATTTCAATTATTTTAATTAAAGGAGATATTAATAACATATTGATATAAAATAATTAACGAATTGTAAGAATCTTGACAAATTCAATTCTTAAAGTGCACCACGATAAGAGTTTTGATATACGGACTGGCCTGTCTGTCTAGGGGATGCATGCGTAGCCCCTATTGGCTAGTGGTCTGTGACGGACAGGACCTACGTGACCCTGTCCATTTAGAATAATTTCCCTGATAAACTCGAGTTAAGAATTGATTTGAGTTGAATGGATTAATAATCTCTATATGAGTTGTTAAAACATACAAATATGAAATGACATTGGTTATTTGAAAGTAAAAATGAAATTATTGTTATTTATTTACTCAAGTGCTTCAAAATAAAAATAATAAGACCTATAAATAAATATAGCCCCTATTTGCTGGCCATTTTTTCCTTGGAAAAATGTTTTTTTTTTTTTTAAATAATGAGTTTTTGGAGAATGTGTGATTAAAAAGTAAAGGAAAAGTTTAGGATTTACGTATATAATATTTTATTGTGTGAATGTTTAATTAAAAATGAGTATGTAGAAAAAAAAATATAAAAGAATAAAAGATAAAAGACGAAAGCATAAGATAAAATATAAGAAAGTAAATTTATGGTGTTAAATATCTCATTGACTGCTGTACTTTTCACAATGTTTTTCATTGATCACTGTACTTTTTACCAAGTTTATGACTAGCCACTAAATTTGTGTCACGGTGAAAAATAACTCAAAGGTTCTATGTAATTCATTCATTATCCACATCACTTATTTTGTCCATTTTGTAAAGGTTGATTACGGTGTGATAGATGGTCATACTTCGTTCAAGTCCAATGCTAGTAAAAGATGTTTTAAAGTTCAAAGTTAATGATAAATATTAAACACTATATAACTCATATATATATATAAACACTTGCGTCAATTTTTAGGAATAAAAAAAAAAAATCTAAATGTAGTAATTCATGCATTACTATCTTAAATTATGTATACACGCTTAAGAGTAACTTTTTACTATAAATAAACAACTTTTATTTTTTTAATAAAAAAGAAGGGAAGGATCTTTGATAACAAGGAGGAGCCCTATGTGCTTCATAATGGGGCACAACAAATTAGATCGTTCCCAACATACCAAATGATTACCCTTTCAGATTCAAATCCCTGCAACGAATTTCTTTCCCCATTGATAAAGCAAAGCAAAACGCCATCATTATTCGGTGCGGAGGCATACGTTTCCAGTAGGTTCCGTTTATAAATATCTTGAATTTAAGGATTAATTTAAGGTTAAGTGGGGGAGGAGGAGAAAAAAGCAAATTTTCAACAGCTGGGTCTGTAAGCAATCCTAAGACCAACACGTACCCATGTCTACACTTTCTCTCTCTACTCTATCTCCAGTTCTACTTCCTGCGGTTATTTGCTCGTCTCTTTCGTCTTCTCGGCAAATTCAACCCAGAAAAATCGCTACAAGAATTCAAGCTTCTGCTTTTTGTTCCACTGCTTTGGCTACGGGTTCTAATCCCAACGTTGTGGTCACCAGAGAACGTGGCAAAAATGGCAAGCTCATTAATTTTCTGGTACATTTTTATTTGTTTGTGAGTATATATTCTGAACGCATTCTTTTTGGTTTTGAAAGTTTCAATTTTTATTGAGAGTTATAAGCTCATGTGGCAGGTAATGCCTGGTTTTGGTGTGGGAAAGTATTTTTTTCCCCTCGTGTAATATTGATGGGAATCTTGTGGTAATGCCTTGCGTATGAGTTTTTGTCAGTAGTTTATTTATGTACAATGGAAACTCGGCATTACGTGTTTGATCAAATGTTGGAATCATGAAATGAATGTAGCCTTTCCGTCTAGTAAAAGAAAAGAGAGTAGAAAAGCGAGTTGTTAGAAAGCTAGAGTGAAGACTGATGAGCGATGATAAACATGGAAATCATTTAAGATATAGGAATTAAAATAGTAATTAATGTAAATTTATGCACTTTGTTTAGACGAGTGTGTATCAAAGTATAGTACATATACATTAGATATATGAGGAAATTTTCTGGAAAGACCAAGAAGTGAGACTGAAAAATTGCCATTCTGATTTAAAAGTAGAAAATTCCAGTTCTTACGATTAAGTCTTGTTTGTCGCTGCGACTGCAGATGTATTTCTGAGGGCAGTAAATGCAA
Source organism: Fraxinus sp. 1973-6204 (assembly GCA_903798365.1). NCBI lineage: Eukaryota > Viridiplantae > Streptophyta > Magnoliopsida > Lamiales > Oleaceae > Fraxinus > Fraxinus sp. 1973-6204. The sequence goes on along the minus strand of CAIGRR010542586.1, from coordinate 5,911 downwards.
TAAATTGATTTGTGGAGTCTACTTATGAGTTTGTGTATGTATAGACGACGCAGAAGGAGGAAAACAAACTGAAGAAGAATATAAGAACATGAAAATGAGTGTTTATATTTGTTCTCATCATAAATGCGGATCAGGTTTGCTATATTTTCACTCATGTCATGGCAACATTAACTGGATGCCTGCCTTCTGAATACCTTTTAATTGTATCCGTGCTCCATATAGTGCCTAATTTTTGCATTTCAAAAATGAATTGCTTTTTGGAAAACATTATTTGGATGGTTAGAAGAATGAAATGAATAAGCCTTCTATAGATTACAAGCGTGCTCAGTTACAGCCAGGATCGGCTGGTTCAAGACAATGAAATAAATTTCTAAACGTTGGAGCCTCATTTAGACCTTTTTTATTTTTTTTAAATTCTTAGATCATCTCCCTTTTGATAAAATTGCTTGCCTCTAACCCATCCTAGATACTATAGTAGCAGGAGTTTCATTCATGATGATGGACCTGCTTGTATCCTTAACTATTATGATCACATGCTAGTCATTTGTGAGTCTGTCAAAGTTCCCAAGAATCAGACTGGAAGTAAACTGAAGATGGCATTATTTAGAACAAAAATCACTGGTGCAGAATAAGAAATGATAAATTGGGCAATGGCTTATAAGTCCGTATGTGAGCGTAATATGTCACTATCACAGATATCAATTACGGTAAATAGAAGAGTACCAGATAATAGTGAAGCTGGTTGCCTAATTATGCAGGTCATGCATTCAGGTAGAAGTGAAATGATGGTTTCCCCGCAGGCATTGGGGTTAGAATAAGTGCTGGGTGTTTGTAAAGTGTTCTATGATGGTCATCCATTGGTTATAGCTTCGGAAATGGTGCCAGCAGCATGTTTGTTCTAACATCTACACTGAGACATGAAGTACAGTAGAAATAGCCTATAAATAACAGATATTTGTTAGTTCATTTGCTTTGCTTCCGGACAACCGTACGAGGCCTGAGGCTTGCAATGTTTTCAGAGTGGATTTTGAAGATACTATCTGTGCATTGGAAGTTATAGATTGGTTTTTGATAGTCATTGGGCTGTCTGTCGCACCAAGAATAATGTTAGCGAGAGTATAGGATACATTGCATATGAAGTGATTGGCTTGGGGCTTATAAGTGGAGTTGTGCATGTTATGCATAGTATTTCATTTTGTTTCTACAGAAAGAGCTGAATAAATGGTGAAGCTGGCCGGCTTTTTGTCATGGTCCCCAGGGAATGCGAGACAATCATTAAAGGTGTATGAGCTTAACACATCGTGACTCATCAAACTTTTAACCTTCAATCTTCAAGGAAATTGATTTGAAAAGTAATTTGCCCATTCTTTTTTAGCATGCGTGTTCGATATCTTACAGTGATTTGAGCAACAAAGATCATGTCTTGGGCTTTAGTAGTGGCTCCACATGTCTTCTTATTTTTTTATAATGATTTATGTTCCATTCACATGGTTAATCCTATGACGATACTACTTTACTCTCTAGAGGCTAATACAAATGACAACTGATACTGACAAGCTACTTCTTGGTGTGTATTACCTCCCCATGATTGCCTAATATTGTTGCATTGTAAGCGTAACCTTATGTGACAACTTAGTCTTCTTTAATACAGGCAAAACATGGAATTGACTGTCTGGAGCTTCCTCTCATTCAGCACAAGCAGTTGCCTGATTATGATAGACTTCCTTCTGTATTGAGTGGTAAGTTTCTGATGGATTAGCTTGATGGTTATAATAGATTGTTTCAGATTATCTTGAAGCTATTGTTCACATTCTGTTCATTTCAGAGACAAGTAGTTTTTTTAGTTTTTATTTTTATTTTGGAGGTTTTTATTTTATCTTTTGCCTCATTCTGTTTATCTGTGATCCCTATTGTGTTTTGAACCATTATTTTATTATCTTGCATCTTTAAAGATGGTTCATACGGATGCGCGTAATATGCCAATGTCGATGTTGCCAAACTTGATTCCTTGTTGACCTTAAATAGTCAATATCTTGGACCCATGTCAGATAGATTTGAGAAGAGAGAACAACTCCTTTGGGCTGTGAGGCACAAGGTACCAAGGTTATCCAATCACAGGGCCGAAAGTTCACATGGATTAAATTTCTTTATGCAAATATTAGCGGAGGGGGTGTGGGCAGTGGTCCCCTCTGTTTTTTGCTTAAAATCATTATTGTGGAAAACTGTTTGCTTTGTTTGACAAAAATTTCTGTAGTTAATTTCTGCCACCACTGAACTAAGTTCCTGGCTCAGCTACTTCAAAAGTCAAAAACACTCTTTACCCCCCATCCACACGCACTTGTTTTATTATAGTTACTTCCATTTAAATTCAAATAGCGGACATACGTTATTATTTTTTCTTGCTTACTGTTTATCTATTGCTGCAGACACTGCATTTGACTGGATTGTCATAACTTCACCTGAAGCCGGTCTGGTTTTTCTTGATGCTTGGAAGTAAGCTTTCTCTTGTACTGCATGTTGTAATATTGAATTATTCTTGTACTTCCTGTGGAGATATTCTGTTTGCATATTTTTCGTTTTAAAAATCTTCCATTATGTTTTTGGAAATATGAGAATGAGAAGTATGACAAACAATTATCCAAATGCAACTAATCGAAAATAATGCAAATCTAATTAGAGATCAGTCTTGTGAAATGTTGCTGTGATACTAATATCTTGTTTGATACACATTATTTATGAATAATGCATTTTAGAATAGTAAATTGATAGATAATAAGTGGTTAAAAAATAAGGAAATTTTTGGATTTGCGTATAGTATTATTTTATTGAATAATGTGTGGTTGAAAAAGAAGATAGGGAAAATTGAATTTTCAAAATAATTTGTATCAAACAAGGGCTAAATATAAACTTCAGTTCCTAGAAGAACAAATTTTATCATTTTATTTCTCGTCAATTATTTTGACATATCACTGGCTAGTTTCACCTATCCACTTATGTTAACTTTTGATCCATAGAGCTGCTGGATCTCCGAAAGTTAAGGTTGGAGTGGTGGGAGCTGGTACAGCAAGCGTATTTACTGAAGTTTTGCAGTCCTCAAAGCAAAATCTCGATGTTTCCTTTGCACCATCTAAAGGTTCATATGCTAGTTTTAATGTTATTTTAGCCCTTATATAACACTATTAAAGGTCTGAACTTTGTATATGTGCATATGCATTCATCATGTCTCTTTAGCATTTTCATATTGTCACAACATTTTTGTGTACATCAGTTGCGCCTCAAAGGCCACACAATTGACAGCTGGAATAAAAATAACTTCATTTAACTTTCAGCAACTGGTAAGGTTCTGGCTTCAGAGCTTCCAAAGCAAGAGAATAGAAGGTGCACTGTTTTATATCCCGCTTCATCAAAAGCTAGTGGTGAGATTGGTATGTGCTACTATATGTCTGGTTTTTAACATTTTTTTTTTACCTCGTCCTCCTAATGCGCTTGAGCACAATATCTCTCGACGTGAAGGAAGTTCCCTTTAGGCCAGGAAACAAAAAATAAACAAATCAAATGTCAAACTTAGAAGTTGTGTCATCCTGAGGATAATCCTGAGAACAATATCTAGCTTATATTGATATTTTATAATCTGATGTTGACTTGCTTGAAAATATTATGTGGTTGGTCGAGACATACTGGGAAAAAATCCATATTAGATTCTTTCATGGAGCATAATCTGATGACTCAGTTCTAGAGGCAGCAGTGATTAAGAAAAAGAAGTCACAGATTATGGCAAGAGTTTATTTAATTGGGATATCTCCAAAAAACATGGGTGAAATGTTCCACAGAGAGAGCACCAACAGTGTATCACGATGGGGATACTCAGAGTGGATTGGTGAAGAAGTGCTTTCATAGTCCATGGAAATATAGTCTGTGACATTTGCATGAACTCATAAACGGTCATAATCAAATGTTGTTGCTGTTTCTGCTTTTCCACTCCACATTTTCATGAAAAGATGATTAATAGAATTTTGTTTATTTCTTCTTCTTTTTTCTTTTTTTCCTTATTTTAATACTGCTTTTAGCTGTGAAGATGTATAAAATCATAATTATGTTCTAAAATCGTAATCTTCCACTATCCTGTAATTCAGTTATTATATTTCAATTATGAGTAATGAAAATTTAATATCCACCGTAAAGATCAACCAACTTATGCAATTTAGTTATATTGCCCATTTTAACAAAATATCGATCTATCAAATATAGAAAATATTGTAGTTCTGAATTTATAGTAATTTAATAACAAAATAGCATGAAAATATTGGGATGAAGGGGGTAATATTTATCTTAGGATGCTAAAGCCAGATGGATTGGACAATGATAAGCAAGAGACCCCGTTGGATATTTAGATGCTGAAACATGTAGGTTGTGATTTGCATTACTGTTTCCTGTTGTGCTAACTGGTCTATTCATGTATATCACTCGGTTTTGCGCATCTAATGAATTCTTTTGTTGCATCCTACGAGTCCAAACTTGTAATATATTTGTAATTATTATGTCAGAAAAATGAAATGCGAAACTGATTGTCACTTGATATTTGAACTTGTCTGTTTCAGAGGAAGGCCTTGCTAAGCGTGGATTTGAGGTTACTAGGCTTAATACATACACAACGGTATTATAATCCTGTAATTTTGTCAATGTTTTAATGTCTCATCATAACTGTATCTTTAAATTTCACTCTGCCTGCATATATGCAACAACACTTGAAATTTAACAATAGAAGTACAGGAATCAATTGTAAGAGTTTAGGTGTCACTAATTAATGATCAACGACAAATGCTCAGCTTGGTACTATTTTTTGTGGAGGATTACACACATGTTTGAATATTTTGTTATAGACCTTATTATAGTTAAGTTCTTGAAAGTATAGTCTTCAGAGTTTTATGCCCCTGTTTCCCACAACTGTAATGTGCTTTCCACCTCTTTCATAAGATCCCGACACAGCATTAGCTTTATCCTTACAAGGTTTTGTATCTGTTTATTTATATTATTGACCTAATTTAGTGGCCTCTGCTTACTTTGATTTCCTGTAGACACCTGTTAGTCATGTGGACCAAAGGGTTCTTGAACGGGCACTTTCTGCTCCTGTTGTTGCTGTAGCATCACCTTCTGCAATTCGGTATGATTTCTGTTGTAGTTTCACGTTATTTTTGTTGAATATTAGTCTAAACGTTTGATCCTGGCCCAGTGAAGACGAATACAAATTTTCTGTTGAATTCAAACCTTGAAGATGAACTGACTGACTTGGATTTCTTAAAGGTTTCTTGTTATTCAATTTTTTATTTTTTATTTTTTTTTTGGTATACCAAAACTCACATAGGTATTTGCGTTCACATTAAATGCGTTGGATCTAGAGTGCTCTTACTATTAAATTAGGAAGTTCATGGTGTTTTGCAACATAAGCAATTAGAAAATGTGAAATATGTGTACTCTCAACATTTTTCCCCCCCTCTTTTGAGCAGTGTTGCGACTGTTTTTGTGAGCCCACCACTCCTTCCAACAATATCTATTGTCTTTTCTTGCTAGTTCACTTGCAGGATCTTGTGCGTAACAGCGGATATGTTTATTACGTTTTACAACTTTGGGACTTATTTCCATTGAATGCATTTCTCTAGAACAATTTTCCTTATTAAAGTTCCATGAGTTTTGTTTACCTTGCCTTGTCCTTTTTATTCCTTGTCATTTACCAGTTGCTTGCATATCTTCCTTTACAGTGCTTGGGTAAGTCTTATCCCAAAATCACTAAAGTGGAGCAATTCTGTTGCGTGTATTGGTGAGACAACTGCCTTAGCAGCTAAAAATCTGGGCTTGCGGAATGTGTATTTCCCAACAAATCCTGGCCTTGAAGGGTAATCGACTCTCCTGGAAA
>CAIGRR010542538.1:0-12039 GCA_903798365.1 Fraxinus sp. 1973-6204 | reverse complement strand
TTGTGAGAAAATGGGTTTTTCTAGAGTTCCGATGAAAACTCAAGCAACGGGCACGAATTTGATCGGTGATTTTGGAGCCAAGGACCCATTTCTAGCAGAGATAGAGAGCAATTTTGGTGAGACAGTGTTGTGAAATGTATACACTGAGCATAAGATTTTGATTCCAACTGCGTCGCTCTGTCTCTTTCGCAACAACTGTGTACTCCCATTTCTCATCTTCAACAACCTATGCCTAAGGATGAAGCCAAAAAGATGTTGTTCAAGGTAAATTTGTATTTCTACCCTTTTATTCATTAACTGTTTTCAAGTTTTCGAAGCAATTTAATGGGATTGTTTCTTCAAGTAGCATTTTGTGTAATACATATGCATAAACTGAAGGTGGATGTGGAGGTGGAGGTGGAGGTGGAGGTGGAGGTGGCCGTAGTGAATTTTGGGTTTGAGGTGGGGATGGGTAAGGGTTGAGAGGAAGAGGATAATTAACAGATATATGGATGGAAACTGTCCAAAATGGATTCACCTGCAACATTTGGAAATGTTAGAGGTGACGGCTGCAACAAATCAAAGGTTTGGGGAAAGTCTACTAATGTTTCAAAGGTTTGGGGCTTTTGCTGTAATTATCCTTATTAAATTTGTGGTCAAAGTTAAATTTTTTGTCAACTAACAGAATTATGGATGAAAATTATTCAAAAGAGTTTCACCTGCAACATTTAGAAAGATTAGGTGTGACAGCTGCACCAAGTCAAAGATTTGGAGAAAGTCTGCAAATGTTTCAAAGGTTTGGAAATTTTGCTGCAATTTTCTTAAATTTAATGATCAAAACTCGACATCTTAAACTTCAATGAAGTATTGAAAATACATGTATAAGTTCAGTGACCATTGGGATAAATAACTCCTCTATTTAGAGAACCATTTTTTTATTTTTTATTTTTTATTTTTTTTCAAACAACAAAAATCAAACCCCCAACGCACCCCCACCTCACCAACTCTCTCTCTCTCAATTCACTGTTCCTCATCACTTTTCTCTCTCATATATATCGAGAATTATATGCACACTCCATTCATGCATTTATACTTTCTTTTGTCTACCTATATATTTAAACGTGTCTTTATATGATATTCAGTGGCGTAAAAATAGATTCTGTGTTTTTTTCTTACGCTGCCAGCGAGCGATCTGATTAGTAAAAGTCGTCGGAGTGTCAACGGTTGTTTTTCCGGCACCAAGATTTTTTGGAATCCGATTAGTGTTTCACTGGAGACATGTTATTTCGATTGATTTCTATTTGTTTCTGAAAGATTGATGTGGAACCGTTCTACTTAGGGTTTGGAGATTTTAAAATTTTAGGGCTTTTTTGTATGTATTCTAGAATAGTGGATTGATGGAGAATGTGTAGTTGAAAAAGAAGAAAAAATTATTGATGTGATGGAAAATATTATTTTATTGAGAAATATGTGATTGAAAATAAGTAGAAGAATGAAAATGAAAATTTTAATGTGTACCAAACAGGAGATTAATGATCAAAACTCGACATCTTAAACTTCAATGAAGTATTAAAAATACATGTATAAGTTGAGTGACCATTGGGATATCTAACTCCTCTATTTGGAGAACCATTTTTTTATTTTTTATTTTTTTTCAAACAACAAAAATCAAACCCCCAACGCACCCCCACCTCCCCCAACTCTCTCTCTCTCTCTCAATTCACTGTTCTTCATCACTTTTCTCTCTCATATGTATCGAGAATTATATGCACACTCCATTCATGCATTTATACTTTCTTTTGTCTACCTATATATTTAAACGTATCTTTATATGATATACAGTGGCGTAAAAATAGATTCTGTGTTTTTTTCTTACGCTGCCAGCGAGCGATCTGATTAGTAAAAGTCGTCGGAGTGTCAACGATTGTTTTTCCGGCACCAAGATTTTTTGGAGTCCGATTAGTGTTTCACTGGAGACATGTTATTTCGATTGATTTCTATTTGTTTCTGAAAGATTGATGTGGAACCGTTCTACTTAGGGTTTGGAGATTTTAAAATTTTAGGGCTTTTTTGAGTGCCTTGGCAAATTATCTTGCATTGATAATTTTTGAATTTTTGTTAGAAGGCGTTAGTTGGAGAGTTAAGGTTTGGGCTTGTGTCAAGTTAGAGAAGTGAAAGTACAGTTATGCCGCAGAGTTCGAGGCACAAATCACATAAACATAGCAAATACAGTTCGAAGGAGGCTAAGGATAAGGATTGTTCGGATTCTGAAGAAGATGTAAAGATGAAGGAGAAAAGTAGCAAAGGTGATTCGACGAGGGCTTATCGGGATTCTGCCAGTGGTGAGAAGCATAAAATTTCATTGCAGGTCCGGAAAGGCAAGGATGGTAAAGATCTGAGTTGTGATGGGAACGGTGAGGCTTCAGAGGAATACGTGTCTTCAAAGAGGAGAAAAGAGAAAGCTCACCTCAACAAGGAGAGGGCTGACGAAAGTGGAAGAGTTAGTGGTGATAGGTGGGATGGGGCTGGAGAGGAGAGAGGGCGTAGTGATAGGAATCTGGAGAAGGAAATAAATAAAGGGGGAAGTTCAAAAACTGATTTGAAATTAAAGGAAAGTAATAATAAAGGGGAAAGTTTGAGATTTGAGTCTAAGAGTAAGAGTAAGAAGCATGAGAGTGGAACTGGGGGTGAGAGCAAGGAGGAGAATGTGGAATCCTTGGTGGTGGAGAAAGATGAAAGTAAGCGTAAAAGGGAATCAAAGAGCAAATCTGAGAGGATTTCTTTGGAATGGAGTGAAGGGAAGGAATTGAAGGATAAGGAACGCAGGATAGACAAAGACAAAAAGGGTGGGGAGAGTAAGCGTGGTGATGCTGAGGCGAAGGCTATGGATGGGAATCTTGAGAACAATCAAAGCTCACAGTTGGGGGATTTAAGTGGAGATAGACAGCGTAAACGTGGTAGAGAAAATACTGGTAAGGTTATTTTTGTGGTATTCATGGGAATGATTTATGGCCTTTGTTTTGATGTGCCAATTCTTGTTTACTGTCATGGTTGATGCTAGTGGTAGCAATATTGTTTTAAAGACTTCGACATTTTTTTGATCTTCTAACATGCCAGTAAAGTTCTGATCGTAATTTTGCAATTGCTAAATTAAAAAATATTGTACAAAGCACTTCTTGGATATTTCGAATCCAAAAAGCTATATGAGTTGGTTTGAATTCTTTATTCTTATAGCCTCCATTTGGGAATAATTTATAAATGGTTTAATTTATTAATAGATAGAATTGGGTGTGGATAAGTGGGTAGTACTTGTGGTCCATTGGAATGTGTAATTAAAAATAAAATTTGACCGGGTATAAATTTTGCCAAACGGAGGCATAATTGATATGTGGTCAGCGCTTTCAGAATTATGCCTTCACATCATATTCAGTTGCAATTTACTATAAATAACTATCTAAAATTGATATTACTCTGTCATGTATCCGTAGGGCCTGGCACTAAAGGCCATTTTGAAAAACACTAAATCTCCTATAAATGTTTCATTGTTTCAAACAGAAACTAAAGTTTGGTTTGCAAGAATACTCGGCCTGTTAAATAAGTGAATTCGTTGATGGTGATCTTGTTAATTATTAGACCTTCTCTGGCATACACTCTGGCCTAGGCATTCTTCAGTGTAGATCTCCTTTATGGTTTCCACTGTTTTAGTACTCATCGTATCTCTGACATATAATAGGATTACTTTAAGTGTATCTCTGAATTTATTGAAGCCAAAAGAAGTTTAATGGAGAACTCAAGCAGAATCCATCAAATACTCCATGCATTAATTTTTCTCCAAAATATCCAATAGATATGGTTGATACATGGACATGACTGGTTGGGATGGGATCCAGGTTGATCATTAGAATTAGAATTATGGTCTTATTGAGCTCCAATATTAGAGGAAAGTGGTGACAGTTATATAATTTATTTTTTATTCTCTCCAAGTGCGGACTGGAACAATTTCTTTTCCAAAAGATAATTTGAGCAAATGCTGTAAAAAGTCGCTCAGTAAACTTTTGAGCTACAAATTACAACATTGGATCAATTCCTTTTTAGTTTTGACTAACTGTGGGATTACGCATGATTTTTAGAAGAGATTTCCATTTTTATTAGGTTGTACAAACATATATTATTAGTATTGTTCTTACCTTTCAGTGCATTGATTGTTCTTCTCTGTTTGCATGTCTGAAAATTTGTAGTCTCTAGACATGATATAGGGTGTTGACTGTAGCATATTTAAATGTATACTTGTGATTTGCTGAATTTTTAAAGTTTACTTTGAATTATAGGCATATTTTCTAATTGGTACACATTAAAATGGCCTTTTTGTTTTAAGTAGAGTAAGAGTGAGAAAAGAAAGAGGAAGAAGAGAAGAGAGAAGAAAGGGGAGAGAATCTAGAAGAAATTGATGGAGAAAGTATTAATTTGTTTCATAATCAAAGTGTACCTTGGGAACTTCTAACAAATAATAACACCTTAAAATGATGAAGTTTTAGATAATTGAAACTGCTAAAATATCAATTAATATCTATGTTCAAATCCCATCCCATCTCTTCAAATTTATATCTTTAATCCATATCTTCATTCCCCATCAGTAGTCCTTATTTTTATAAAGCGTTTCTTGAAAGTGGAATTTTTTTCTTGCTATTTGTATTTGTTGCTTGTAATGCTTTGAAGCGCAACAAAATCTGGTTTAGAGTCATTAGTCACGACGTTAGCAGTGACCCTTTGTGTTTGGCTAGATAACTCGGACAGATTCTGTATTTATCAATTTTGCAGAAGTGTAGCTATATATAGGGTATATCAGCAAGATATCCCTTTCCACAGTTTGATTCCTAATGTATGGAAAAGATTGGCTGCTGATGCTCTGTGGTGTTATTTTTGTTTGGTTGCTGGATTTCTGCTTGCATAAACTTGGAGTAGCTAGTACTTTCAGTTTATCAATTTTTATTTTCTTTTTGCAGCGTGGCACGTGCAAGATGGTTTACGAAATCCTGAATTAGAGAAGGAACTTGAGAAAGGGGTACGAAGGACAAGAGAAGGTTTTACCGATAGAGAAAATGATGACAAAAGATTGTCCACAAGGGATGACTGCAGTAAGGATGTAAAAATCAGAGACGAAAGGCATATGGGTGGAAGTTATGGAGACAGGTATGAGGATGTTGGTAACAGAGATGATAGACACAGAAGTGACAAGCAGTGGAAAGATGCTGACAAAGACATCAAACTTCGGGATACTAAGCATCGAGAGAATAGTGATAAAGAAGCGAGACATATTGATGATACATATCGAGAAGATGGTAATAGAGACAGTAGATGTAGGGGTGAAAAGTATCGTGAAGATAGGGAGCGAGAAAACAGATGCAGGGATGACAAACATCGGGAAGCTCCTGAAAGGGATGGCCGACGCAGGAGTGGTAAGTACAACGAAGATGCTGAGAGAGAGAGTAGTTATAGAGAAGGCAGTGATAGAGATAAAAGATATAAGGAAAAGAAACATTTGGATGATACTGAAAAATACAGTCAGCATAAGGATAGAAATCTAGGGGATGATTGTGACAGAGAGAAGAAACACGTAGAGAGTAAGTACAGGGATGAGCGTGTTTCAAGAGATCTGGTTGGTGACAAGTCTGACACTAAGCATTCAAGGGATGGTTATGCTGGTGATCGCCATTCTAGAAAATCAATCATGTATGATGATTGTGTAAGCCAGGATGATCGGATTGTCAGGTATAGAGACGATCAAGGTAGGAGAAGAAGTGATGACGTAGAGGATTGCGTTAATATTAGACCCCGATGTACCCAGGATCAAAGATCTGATGCAGAAAAGAAATCTGCAAGCAGCGCGAGAATGGACGTACTTTCTGATAGAGGGAGGTCTACCCCTAGAAATGCTGATGTAGAGATTTCTTCTAGCCACAGTAGACGATGCCATTCTCCCAGCTCGAGTTCTCATGCTTCAAGGGAGCACCACAGGTACCCATCTACGTTCTGTTTTTATCACTAATCTCTTTTAACGCATTGTTGCATTTTTAAGGAATAAGGATAGATATCTTGGATACAGTAAGCATCTTTTGATCATATGTTGGCATTGCAATATGTATTTATTTTCTTCCAAACGTTGGATTATGGTCTGTAATGCACTACCAGTTTGAATAAAATAGGATACACTGCACCTGTAAGAAACAAGGAGAGTGTGTGTGTGTGAGAGAGAGAGAGAGAGTGGAGGCAATTAAATTATCTTCATGCTACAAAGTATGAAAGTAAAATGAGGATTTTGTGAATTTTTTTTCTAAAATTCCTCAAGCTCTCATAATTCTTTGGTGTATGAAACTTGGATATGTAAAGCAGCTGTCTGCATATATATTGAATGCTGTATCTCATTTAGTGTGATTGTTGCGTTAAGATTAGGGTGTTAAAATGTCAAGGACTAGCAAAGAAGAAGTAAATGTCTTGTTTGTGGAAATGCTACTTCTAGCACGTTATAGAACTACTTTACACAGACAACATCCCATTTATTTGTTCGAACGTTTGATTTAGGGAACATGGGAATTATGTTTTTATTGACCGGGTTATTATTTACCAATTGTAGCAATTCCTCCTTTTCTTTGCTAGTCTACTTCGTTAATGTTAGGTGTTTAGTTATTCTATTACCCTAATATCTTTCTTTCCTTTGATCCCATGATGAATTGTCCTCTTGCGCATTCCATATGTGGAATTTTCTTCTTCTCAAAGCAATATATATCGAGTTGAACTAAATGTGGGATATTATTTTTCTTTCTTTTTTTGGGGTAGATTGGGCTTTAGCTATGGCGAAATGGATTGCCGTACTTAGGGAGTTTAGTGGGTGAATAATTTATAAGAATTGAGGAGGATTGTTTGGTTTGTACTTTTGCTGTCTTGATCAAATACATAAACATCATAGAGTCTTCCCATTCTTGTTCTACAACCTCAATACTATACTTGAATTTGGTTTGCTATATAATTCTTCTGCTACTCAATTGGCCTTGCCACATTTAAGAAAGTTCTCACTTCTCAATATTTGAGCTGCCTCAAATAGATTTATCCCGAGGTTCATATGCAGCATCCTTAGATTTCTTTATGAGTTTATTATAACAGATATTTACATGCCTTTATTTTTTTCAGACTTTATAATGAAACCAAATATAGGGATTATGCTCATGAAGAGAAAATTCAGTACAAGATGACTTCTACTAGAGATTATGCTAGTTCTTCTGTAGGGGCTGAGAAGATTTCTTCGTCTCGATCCCTGGAGAAACTTGGTCAAAAAGACAGCCATCTCGGAGAGTTGTCAGCTGAAAGGCATCTGAAATCAGATATTCTCACCTCACCCCTGCAACCGATATATAAGTCCCCGTCATCTAGCACTGATCGGAGACACTTGAGTAAATCTAATGTAAGGCAGAGTCTTGACATTGAAGACTCAGCACAGGGTAATAGTGGTTCTAGTGATGTAAAGGATTACTTTGGTAAGGGTGGCAGGGTAAATAGTGAGCTGGCCATGGACGCTTTTCCTGGAGATGAACTTTCACAACCTGATGGAGATACCTTATCTGCTTCTTCACCTTTTAGTAGAAATAGCCGTTTATCTCGCAGTTCCAAGCCATTGCTACCTCCTCCCTTTAGGACAGGGATGGATAGCCGTCGTAGGAGGATTGTTGATCCCAACATCGGAAGGGTTCAAGGAAATGCATGGGGAGGTGTTCCAAACTGGCCTTCACCTGTGACAAATGGTTTCATTCCTTTTCCACACGGTCCACCTCCTGTGGGTTTTCATTCCATGATGCAACCGTTTCCAGTTCCTTCAATATTTGGTGTTAGACCTTCAGTGGATTTAAACCATTCTCAGGGTCCTTACCATATGCCTGATGCTGACAGATTCTCTGGCCATGGGCCCTCCGTGGGATGGCACAACACAGTGGAAGATTCACGTCCTCTGCCATTTCATGGTTGGAATGCAAGTAATGCTGTGTTTAGTGATGAACCTCACCTATATGAGAGGCCAGACTGGGACCCTTCTAGGACCTTTCCAGGTGATCAGGGCTGGGAGACAAGTGGAAATTTGTGGAAGGGCCCAAACAGAACGGCAAGCATGGAGAGGCCATCTTCTTCCGAGAAACAGAATGTTTTCGTTCAAGGCGATGAAGTTTCAGCTGGCCAGAATGAGCAAACTCAACGTGATCAGAAGGCTGATAGTGCTGACATTAGTCAATTGAGTGATAGCTCTGAGAAGAATGCTGGTGCTGAAGCTCCCCATATTAGTCAAGAAGAGACTATTGACCTTGCTAAAATGTCAAGAAAGGATGATGTACAGTTTTGCCATGTGTACCTTTCTAAGCTTGACATTTCTGCAGATCTTACCGAACCCGAGTTATTTAAGCAGTGGGCAAGCATAATTGATACAGATCAAAACATAGTTTCTGACTTAGAAGGTTCTGATATTCTATTCATGGAGGTGAAGATGACAACTCTGTACTTTGTCTTAGTGCCTCATTGTTTTATCTATCACAATTATGTCTAATCCATTTTTCTTTTCCCATGGCAGCAAGCTGCGGAAACTCAAGAGGCATCTCCTGGAAAAACCTCGAGTGTTTCACTTTTTGCTGTAAAAAATGATTCTGTCTTCCAGGTATACACAGTTGTCCTGAATGGTATTATGCGCATTTGTGGTTAAAAGAAATGCTTTTTAATGTAAAACACTGCCATGCATTGGACAGCACATATTTAGATTCCATCTACCACTTTTTTCGTGAGGTAATATTAGTGCACATGAAAACTAGTCTTTTAGATGCCTTTTTATCATAGTAGAAGTAGATTGAAATGATAGTTTGTGGGCACCTGTCGCGTGTGCAGTTCGGTCGAGGCCTTTTGGAAATGCCCTAGTTCTTCTGTTAGGTATTCTGAATAATTGTCATTGATTTTAGCACATCATCTTGCGCAAAGTTTTGAGGTAGCTAAAGGGACTCAAAAGTAATAGAAATCACTTTCTGTGCTTGGTATGCAGCAGGACCAGACACAATTGGACAATACAATAGATGATTTTATGGTTATTTTTGTTCCTTAATGTAAAGTAGCTTTTATGAATCACATAATTGAAACTGTAATTTGATCATGCACGACTCAATAAATGGTGAACTAATCCTTAATTGTTGTTCCCTTGTGATTGCAGAAAGCAATGTCCCATTATAAGAGGCAGACGGAAGTCTTTAGAGTAATAAATGAAGAGAAGCTATCACTTTTGAGCTCAAAGATTGAGTCCATTCCTAAATTGAATCAGGAAGAATCAAATGTAGAGAATGACAAAGTTGAGGAGCTGTCTCCAGCTGGTGATATGCAAGACACTGAAGATGATCTTCCAAACTCTAACGAGGTGGTCGAGCATCCAAATTGCTCTCCGATGATGGAAGGGAGTTCTAGGAACCTGCACCAGGAGCTCGGTGTACCTGTTATTATGAACATAACGGAGAAATCAGAAGAGTTGATTCCTGCCTTGGACCATGTTAACAGGGATGTGGACAAGGATTCAAACCTGGACCCGTGGGAGCATATTGCTGAGAAGAATGACTTGTATATGGATAATGAAGGATCCGATACTCATTTGCTTGCTGGGATCGAAGAGGTGCCTACAGAATCTGCAGGTAATGTTCAGGAATTGAAGTCGGTTTCTACTAAATGTGGTACCTTACTTAATTCTGACGTGTCGTGTGAGGCATGCGAGGGAATAATGCCAGAGTCGGAGTATGGGTTAGTAAAGTTAAGTCGGATACATAATTCTCCTGAAAGTACACGTTGAAACAATTTATTTTGCTCAAAGTTCTTGGAATGCCATTTCGTATTTCCAATCTCCATCATCTGTGTTTGCTGTTCGGTGGTGTTCATTGATAACATTTTTGTGTTTTTTCAGTTTTCTCTTTACTACAATTTTGTGCTCAGATGAGAAATTTTGTCCTCCTTTATTAGGGATTTTCGTAGTGGTTGCAACTTATTTATTTGGTCTTTTTAACATAAAAATAAGTCATTTGATTTAACTCGACCTACTTCAAATTTATTTAAAATAAAGATTAGCTTAGCTTGTAAGTCGAATTCGGCATCCTATGTTATTTATTACGTCGTCGTGCATTACCTTGACATTTTTTATCTCACTGAATAGAAAAATAAAAATAAAAAATAGAACTTTGTCTCTTAATGCAGTTAATTTGGTTATTTTCTCCTTCTTTGCTTGTTTATTGAAATAAACATTGCAGATAAACATNAAAAATAAAAAATAGAACTTTGTCTCTTAATGCAGTTAATTTGGTTATTTTCTCCTTCTTTGCTTGTTTATTGAAATAAACATTGCAGATAAACATTCTGTATTATGTACAAATTTGCATTAAATTAATTGCTCAAATAATAAACACTATTAATTAGGAAATGAATATTCATGGCTTTTAATTTACTAATTGGATTTGATTGCGAATTTTAGCCACTGTTTGAGTCAAATTAAAATTTTTATTTTCATTTTTTTATTTATTTTCAACTATACATTTTTCAATAAAATAATATTTTTCATCACATCAATAATTTTTCATTCTTTTTCAACCACACAATCTTCATCAATCTACTATTTCAGAATACATTTTTTCAAAATAATGTGGCTCAAACACAATAAATGGTGAAATCTTAAACTCCATTTAAGAATTGTTTACTTAAATTAATTTTTATGTTTTAGCATTAAAATATTTCCCTCTGATCCCGGAAAATGTACTCAAATTTTCAGAATGAACTTGGATCTTTTAATTTGAAAACTTGATTAATTTGAGCCTCTCTGTTTATTTGATGGAGTAAATATTGGATAATTAATTTTGAGCCCCAGTTTGGTTTAACTAAAAAGAGTTGATGAAAAATTAAAAGTCAACAATTAACTTTAGCTATAAAATTCATGTGATCAATAACGTTTAACAACTTTCAATCACATATTTAATCAAATTTATCATAATACATTGAAAATCTAATTTTAACCCAAGTAAGCTAAAGAAATAAAAGATAATCTAATATTGCTGCCGGTTTCCCTCCAACTTTAATGCTTTCTTAGCCTCTAATAAATTAATAATAGGATACAATTTTGAAGCTGAGATGTTGCAATTTCATCAGTCCAACATGAACATGACATGGTGATCAGATTTCTTTCCTGAGGCGAATGCTTTCTTTGATCAGTACAATCTTCATCTCACATAATTTTGGTCTCTTCCTGGTGACAAATCCTGCTGCAACTAATGTGAGGAATGGTAAACAAATAATGCAAGAGTATTTCCAAATTCTCGTATTCTTCTCGTATCGGAAGAATACGGCCAGCCCCACAATATCGTTTTCTTGCCTATGGATAATGGATATAACAATGAGTCAATGAGTTGATTAATTGGTGAGCATCGAGAATATCGGATATGGCACAGATTTATTTGTGGCTAGAACAATAAATATTTCTACTCTTCTCTCCTCAGTTGAGAATACATGGCTTCTTTCCATATCCCAAACCTTCAAGGTCCTCTTCTTCATAAACCCCACGTTCTTGGTCAACCCAATTTCTCGAAATTCATTCATAAATCAATCTTGATACCAAAACAACCCTCAGCTTTCAAATCTACTCCCACATCCAAATTCAACCTCTGAGATATTGGAAGGTAGAGGTCTCTGCAATGGAGGCGGCCTCCAACCAGAGACGAAGATAAGGGGGGGGAGGGGGGGCGACCACCCCCCCAAGATTGTCCGCTGGTCCACTATTCCTAATTAATTTGTAATGTAATTTTCAGTTCCCACTATTCCTAATTAATTTGTAATGTAATTTTCCGTCCCCGCCCCGCCCCGCCCCAACCCAACCCAAAAAAAATTTGACCCGCCCTCGCAAAATTTTGAAATTTTATATATTTTTTTCCATTAATAAATATTGACCCAATAATAGTGGTGGCAACGAGCCGAGTCGAGCAGAAAAAAAAAAAGCTCAAGCCGAGTCCGAGCTTTTTT
>CAIGRR010542531.1:0-14131 GCA_903798365.1 Fraxinus sp. 1973-6204 | reverse complement strand
ATTGGAAGTTTATGAAACCATTTGCAAGAGGTGCATATATAAAATTAGCATATCATCCAATAGTTTTCTATGCGCCTTTGAATTGTAATAATTTATGAGGTTCATTTATGAAATTAAAAAATTTTAAACTTAAAAAAAAAAAAAAAGAAAAAAAAATCGGGAAAACCACCAAATCCCGACTAGTTCATCGATTTACGGTTGAACCGGCTGGTTCGGTGAATTTTGAGTGATTTTGTCATAATCAATTAGCTGAGCATGATTTTGATCGATTTTGGGTCCAGTTTTTGTTTTACCGTGTGATTTGTAGCATCTTTTATGGTAAAAGTTCATTGAAAAAATTTAAATTTCAGTCCAGCCTAATGTTACTTTCTGGCTCCGCCCCTGCTTATAAGTGAGCTTTACTTAGCTACAAAGTAATTAAAAACATGAACAAATGTCTCAAAAAATAAAATAAAACTAGCTATAAGTTTAAGAAACTTGAACTTTATCTATTATTTTATTACTTATAAACCATAATCTCTTATTTCAATTTAGAGAGAGCTCATCTGAATGAGAGAAAATCTGATAGTTGCATATTAATTTGTATTGCTTTCATCTCTATATACTTTGTCATTTCACATATTATGAATATGAGGGTTATTTGTTTAAATTTTGAATTTATCTATCGAGTTAGGGTCGGATCAAGATTCAATTTTAAAAAAAATATATTAAAATTAAACTGGACTAGTCAACCCCCGTCGGGCTCAACTTCGAGGCTGGGTCCGTCCTGGTCTATCGTGATGATGACTATGAACTATGCCGACAACACGAGCACAAAGAACCTTCGTACCATATCGGTTAAGGGAATCAAAGAGATGCTCAACCGTTTTCCCTTAGCTTGTGTCGGCGACATTGTCATGGCCACCATCGAGAAGGGAAAGCCCGATCTTTGTAAGAAGGTCATGCTCCCAGTTATCGTCCGCTAGTGTTAACAATGGCGTAGAAAAGGATAGCGTTTTCATCATAGATCCATATCTTTGGCAAAATCTCCCAAATCTGATTCCAATTTTATAGTACTTCCAGTTTTGCCAACGACCGATCTTGACGACGGTGACGCCACTAGTATAGTGTTTGCTTCTTTGGAAGAAAATTGAACTTGAAGGAGTTGAAGCGGGTTCAAACTCGTTTGGTGGAGTCGAATCTAAGGGTATCGATGAAGGACATGTCGAGTTTAGTGGGTGAACATAGAAAGGGGTGGTAGATTTTAGCTCCGTCGTGTCTCCGTCGAGATTTAGAATGCGGTGGCGTCGTATAGGAAAAAATGGTGAGTAGGAGATGTTGTTGGTTTGTCTAATTAGGTGGGGACGGCGATTTATATGTCTTGTATGATGCAATTTTGCAATTTTCTGTAAATCTGTCAGTGCAAGTGGTGGGACAATGTGGTGGTGGCATTGCAAATATTGTTGTGCACCTGTTGCTAGTTAGAGTTAAAGATGGAGGTGGTTGCTCGATGGAGGTAGATGTAGAGGTGATTGTGGATTTGAGGAGGTAGCGACAGTGGTTGTTAGAGCAAGTGGTGGTAGATTTGAGGAGGAGGTGGTGGCGGCATTTGGGTGGTTATGGTGATGGTGGAATGGAGCGGGGTTGGATGAAAAGTGTTTGTGACCAATTATTTGATAATTGTGATCGATAAAATTGGTACTTATAACGTAATAGAATGCGTGATTTGCAATTCACATAATGTGTTTTGTGACCATGGCTTTATGTGATTCGTGATCAGTGGTATGACTATGACCATAAATTGCGTGTGATTGTAATCGTGATCTGATTAATTAAATTATAGGTCACAAAACTTTTGTCAATGGTCACGCTGCTTGACATTGAAAAAAAAAACATAAATTTGTTGTTTTTGAAAATGTATCTTGAAATTTTTGTAATTATGTATTTTTCTCTTTAAATATTTATGTGCAAAATGCATGACGGTTTAATTGAATTTTCGTATGAAATTCATATGTCAAAGAGTTAAATACGACAAAACCCTTCTTCAATTAAAATGACCACGTACAAAATGCGTGACAATTTAACGAAATTCACATGTCAAACATTTTTTTGACATTTTTGTAAGTGCTGTGAAAAATTTATTTTAGATGTTAGGTCCATATAAGATTTATTACATATAATTTTTTATGGAAAATAAGTTTTCTATTAGATAAATAATGAACCCCTATTTGATAAGAATTAGAATTTTAATTTAATTTAATTTAAGTCAAAGTCGATAATTAATTTTGACTATGTATTTCATGGGACTCGCAACTTTTTAACTATATATTTTATCAATTTTTATCAAATTCTACTAAAAATCTTATTGTAACCCCGATAAACTAGGGACGGAACGGAATATATAAAGAAAATTGTTATTTGTACATAATAGAGTTACATAATCGTTTATAAATTATACATAGATTGAGTGTCAAAAAGATAGTGTGATTTTTTTTTTATTTGATTAAAGAAATTTTGACCCATATAAAATTAATGGCGTATTAATTTTATGGAAAATAAGTTTTTTACTAGATAAATAATGAACCCCTATTTGATAAGAATTAAAATTAAAATTTTAATTTAAGTCAAAGTCGATAATTAATTTTAACTAAATATTTCACGGAATTCTCAACTTTTTAATTCCTCCATTCTACAAATTATGTTAAAACAATTTTCAAGTTGTTTTTGAGATTTGTGTTCGATATTTTAGTATTCAACATCATTCAATCTAGAAAAGTACAATCAAATTTTGGTTTGCTCGGCAAAATTAATATTGTACTATATTATTTGGGAAGAAACATTGGGAAAGAGATATCTATTTAAGGGCCGTTCGGTAGAGATTTAAATCGGATTAAAATTGAAAAACTAGTCGTTATTGTTGACTTTTATTAGACGAGTGAGACTCAATAACGGTCATATTATCAATTTTAATTGGATTTTAATCCCTACCAAACGGGCCTTATTCTTGTTATGATTGGTGCAGAGGTTGAAAGTTGTCTACAGAATGTTGAAAAATTGGTACATAATTATATTCATTTTAATTATAAAAACATGCACGTGCAAATATAATAAAATTCATGATTTATTGGTTTGAAATATCGGATACAGTTTTCAATTTATCGAAATCAAGATACGCGCATGAAAATTCGCACAAAGTGTAACTTACCAAAATGTAGAAAATATAGAAATTAAAATGATATAAAATGAAGTGAAGCATACAATTACCAGTATTCTAAAAATCTCGCATAGGTTCGAAACTCACACAAAATGCCTCATTTCATGCCTAAATGATTTTTCATTTTTCAATTCTTAAATGGTTGAATTTTTTCTATCTTCTACTTCGTCTTCCCTATGTGCGCTTTATTGATTTTTTTTCCTTTTTAAAGTCTTTTATTTGACTTTAACTTATTATTTTTTTAGAAAAAAATTTCATTTGACTTAAATTTCAAATGTTTAAAAGATTTTATGTGTACAAAAGTTAAAATGACTTTATCTAAATAGTTAAATAAGATTTAAGTTATGGTACCATCTATATTATGTAATTATGATCACGAAGACTCGTTATTTTGTTGTAAATTCCAAAAGCATGTACAAAATTTCTATAAATATATTATGTATGGTTTGTCTAGTTGAAAATTGAAATTAGGGAAAATTGTAGCTACGGTACCAAACTTTTTATTTTTTTTTGTAGACTTTGTCCAAATATTTCATTTGTGCCACCCACGGTACCAAATATTTAAACAATTCGCACTCGGAGTCCAAATTGACAGAAACCGTTAGTTGAACAAAAAATAAAAATTTGACCAATTGTTGACTAATACTTAAAGGGCAAAATGGTAACTTTCCCTTTTTCATATAAAAAAACTAAAATCAAAAAACACTATTATCCCCACCCCACTCTACCCCAACCCAACCCAACCCAACCCAAAACCAAAACCAAAACTAAAACCGTCGGCACCACCAAACCCACCCTCGTCACTGTCCAAGGGCAACAATCTCCGGCACAAGGGAATTTAAAGATATTTGCGGAATTTAATTGATTTGGTATGCAACACCATGATTCGACCCAACACCTCTCTGCAGTCTAGAATTCTCAGCCTGATAATCAGTGTCGTCTCCCCATGAATCTGGCATTGTAAGGCCATCATCCACGAATTTTTCTTTTGAGCCTTCACCAAAGGATCCAGATGCAGGTGTGTTTCTTGACATTTACGATCTTGAATAACCAAACTCTTCATCACGTGGGGCTGATTTAGTGTCAGATTGCAGAACAACCTCACCGCTTTTTGCAAATCGATCTAGACTCCTCCCTTCCATAATCAAACGACTTGGTCTGGATCTCAATCACATCATAGTTATCATTTGATATCCCATGTACCAAATCTTTCGAAAAGTTTGCAATTCCCATTTCAATTCCCACAAACCAATTTCTGCAATTCCTATTTCAATTCCATGGCTAAGGCCACAAAATGAAGAAAGATTCGAGCAATTTCCATGGCTTGATTGCAAGTGACTACAAGGCGGAAATATCAGGCTTCGATTGAAATTCAAACACTAGATTTTGAAGGGTAAAATCGATATTTGTGATTGCAAATTTTGAGCAAGCAAGTTTTATTTTACGAAGGGAAAGTTTGTGGTGGTGGCAGTGGTGATGTCATCGGTGGCCGTGGATGTTTAGGTGGGTGGTGATAGGTATAAGCGTTGGCTGGGTATGGAGTGGGGATGGAGTGCGGGAGCGGGAATGTGAGGAAGAAGCAGGGTGGTTTGGGTTCATTTATGAAGAAGATGATGAACATGGTTTTTTTTTTAAACTTTAATTCTTTTATTTTAATTTTCCTGATATGAAAAAATGTAAAATTACATAATTACCCTTTAAGAATTAGTCAACAATTGATAAGATTTTTAATTTTTGGTCAACTAACGGTCAAACTCACAGTTTCTGTCAATTTGGACTCCGAGTGCGAATTGTTTAAAGGTTTGATACCGTGAGTGGTATAAATGAAAGGTTTGGGCAAAATCTGCAAAAAAAAGTGAAAGTTTTGGTACTGTGGCTGCAATTTTCCCTTGAAATTATGAAAAATATTATAACTTTTGCATTTCAAAAACTTGAAAATTTTATAATTGACTAATGGTAGGAGTTGTTAAGTATAGTATTTTATAATTTTAGATATTTGATATGCATTACTTTAATTATTAAATGATTTAAAATGATTAAGACTTTAAAATATTATTAAGCCATTATTTGATCCCTATTGTTTTCAAAATGTACTTTTCCCTATTTTCTTTTCAAAAAATTAATTAAAATTTCACATTCACATTCACATCCGCATCATTTCACATTTACATTCATGCCCTTATCTATGTTATTAATTCCAATGTTTTAATAACCAACCCTGACCATCTATATAATATGTTAAATATCACATTAAGTGAGAATAGTTTTTTGAACGATTATAGTCATACCAAAATTCAATTATTTTAATAACACTTTATTTTTCATTTTTCAATGTATATTTAATTTACAAAATTTAACAAATACTGTAATTAATTCTCAATTAATTAATTTTTACATTCGTTTAATTAATATTAATTATAATTTCACATTCACGTCCATGTGCATGTTATTAATTTCAATGTTTAAAAATCGAATCTACCATCCACCCGAAAAAGAGAAAGGGCCAATGTCAAAAGTTAAACCGGAATCGAATCGTGATTTTTAAAAAATATACATTTACAAAAACTTTAAAAATATACATTTAATTTTTTTAAAAAATATACATTTACATAGGTTGAACTGGTTAAATCGAGAACGGGTCACGAGTTTTTCAAAAATCGATCGGTTTAACGGGTTTTGAGATGAGTTTTTAACTAGAGGTTTTATAAGCCCAACTTAACCGATTTTGATTCCGTTCCTGGATCGATCCGATTTTTAAAATATTGATTAATTTTTAATTAATTATCATGCACGTTCATTTAATTAATTCGTTATTCATATTCATGTATGCTAATTAGCATCCAGTTTCACTTAATTGGAAATTAATTTATATTAATTTAATATAAATTATTTATATTATTATTATTATCATGTATACATTCCTCGGCGTTAAATCTAAATTAACTAACATTTACGTTAATTCATGTGTTGTATTTGCCCTTCATCTTCATTTATGCATTTAATTGTAATTCTAATACTCATATTCAAGTATGCATTTCACTATTGACATGCATATATAATAATTAATATTTATTTTCAGAGGCTTACGTTTCTCTTATATTTAGATCAAAAGGATAAATGAAAGTCAAATATTACTTTCAAGGTACTTATAAAGTATTTCAAAATAACATGCAACGTACATATAACTCTGACCAGTATATGCAAATGAAACAACGTCAACACCCCCCATCCCTCTGCATCACGGTCCACCAGTTCTGTTATATAGAGTATTAGGATCTTGGTACAACTTCCTACCATCTTGATGGGAGAATTGACGTAATCTCGACAAATATTTATGAGATATAGGACCACGTATCAATCTAGAATTTTTTGTAATCGACGGCGAGGAGCATAATTAACACCTCATTATATAAAATATTGGTGTTAGTCATTAGCATTTTGTTATTTCCTACTATAAATTCATCTTGTTACACAATTTGTTTAAATTTGACGCTATACAATTAGTATTAACTCTTAACATAAATTATAATCTAGATTTTTATTAAAATTAAAGTCAACAGTTAATGTTAATCATATATTTTATGAAACTTGTAAGAGTGAACGTGCGTAACACGTTAATTGATTAATGTTAAAAAGAAAATGAATGTTATGTCTAAAAGGAGAGAAAAGGCCGCAAGGAAAATTTAAACTTCTACAAAAACGTATCAACATTTTTTACCTAACACATTTGCTTCTATTGATAGATGTATTATAAAGATCAACTAGTTTGTTTATATACAAAAATTTTNCTTCTATTGATAGATGTATTATAAAGATCAACTAGTTTGTTTATATACAAAAATTTTTGAAATCAAAACCAAAATGGATGAATCATATTTTTGAAGATTCTTTTTAATAATTCCACAATTTTCAAAAATAAAAAAAATCCATAACAATGATGCTTGAAGGAAAGCGACACAAAAAGGGTTAAAGGGCTCATAAAGGCTCGTTCAAATTTTCATGGAAACCAAAAACAGAAAAGTACCTCGATCACTTGGTCAAGCTCAACGTTCAAAACTCAAGCAAAATGTGATAGTTCACACCATTCCCGAGAGAAATTGAGACCCATACAGAATGAAAATGAACCAAAAATGTCAAATGCAAATTCACAGTTATTTATATAAGCCTGATTATTTAACAATAAAGCACATCCTAGAAAGTGTGTTCAAATTTGATACAATGTTTGAAAGCTAGAAAGTATTAACACGCTTTCTAGTTTGTACTTAATTGAGTATAATTATAATTGTAAAAAATACGTAAATTAAAATGGGAGCAATTTGAGAAACTCAAATGCATTTATTTGACAATAACTTGAACAGTTTAAAATTCTACTTTGAACGCGTAAATCCTATTAGAAAATTTGCAGAAGCATACCATTTGAAATGGAAGGCTAGGTTGCGAGTTCATTATCTACATAAAGCCTTGATTCAGCATGTCATCATCATAAAATGAAAAAAAATGTAAAGACGTATAATGTATAACATCGAGAGGTATGTATACAAATAAATAGATATTAAATTAGCAAATGAAAATATATGCAATGCATATACATGCAAACATGTTATTGTGATGATAAGCCTTACCTGAAAACAACAATTTGAAATAGTTTATGCTCATACAAATGTCAAGATGACAATTGTAGATATATCTGCATCTAGAAATTTAAGCAGCATTAAAATTCAAAATGTTTACTGAAAAGGATAATCAAAAAATGTGATATCTTAAAAAGGTGAAAATTGGAATTTCTGAAATGAAATCATGAAGGAATAAGTTCGAATGTGTGAAGGTGGAGAGTGACATTTGAAGTTGATACATGATGACATTAATAATCATCCAAGATGACCAGTGAGGTGAGAACCACTTGATATGCACTTCACGTAGAGCACCACATGATAAGCCGTCTACTGCTATGAGGCTGTCGACCCCTATGAGGCCGTCTACCACTATGAGGCCGTCTACTTCCATGAGGCCGTCGACTTCCATGAGGCCCTCTACCACCATGAGCCTATACCACTATGAGGCCGTTGACCCCCATGAGGTCATCTACCACCATGAAGCCTTCTACTATCATGAGACCGTCGACCCCATGAGGTTGTCTACCACTATAAGGCCGTCAACCCCTATGAGGTCGTCTACCACTATGAGATCGTCGACCCCCAGAGCCATGAGGCCGTCTACTACTATGAGGCTGCCTACCCCATGAGACCGTCTACAACCATAAGACCCTCTACGTTTACATAGGTCGTCTATCACTATGAGGCCAACATTACACTTAGCCATACAAATGGCAATAAGCTGGACAAGAGTCACTCAATGGAAAAACGTGGGTACAACCAACCCCTTGAGGAGTGGGGGTCATTCCACCAGAACGTGGGGGAAGTGGGGAGGTTTACACGGGACACGTGGCACCATTAACTGCTGAACGTATGCGTAGCAACAGGTGCCTACAACTACTTCTAAGGTGAGAAAGGTACGGGCTTTTAAAACCTGAACTACGTGAATTCGCATTATACTATCTTCTCACTCTTATAAACTGGTTATTGATTCTCACGTTGGAGATACAACGGGGGAGAAATCCACGACCTCATTTTGCAGGTAGCAACCGCTGACTGGAGCAGCCGAATCATCGCATTAAAAAAGGTAGACACGGAGGACAATTTCACTACTATTTCATTAGTGATGTCTGTGGAAAACCACTGAACAAAAAAGCTATGTCAAGGAGACGGACTAGGAGTAAAACATGCATGGTCGGGAATACAGCGGAGACAGAGTTGGAGTCTGTCGCAAGGGGTTAGACCCGCCACCGCCATCGCCATCGCAGTACGTAACGCAGAACCAATTCAGTGCCTTGGAGACACAATTTGGCCCCATGACAACCCTTTTACAAAGTCAGTCGCATAAAACCGCAGCCCCTCCGCAGAGTTCGTCGGAGGCCATACGTGAACAACCATCCTAGTTGGCTCAAATGGTTACCTCGCCTATTACTTAGCCAATAACAGGAGATATGAGGCTTCAAGATTGGTATTTCCACAGATTCTCCAACCCGTGAGAAATTTGAAAAAGAAGATAGAGGAGATGATAACCCATAAGATAGACGACGCATTGACCAAGAGAAAGGACCGACGTAGGCAGATGGTTCTGGAAGAAGATCCATTTGCCTCTGAAATTATGATCATACCTTTGCTGAAAGGCTTCAAACAACCATGAATCTTCGTATACTACCTCACACAAACCCGTGGACCACTTGCGGACCTTCGTTGACTTAATGAGGCTATATGCTGCCCCAGACGCAGTGATGTGCAGATCATTCCCCTCAACACTTAGGAGGGAGGCTAGAGATTGGGTGGCCACACTGGCACCCAGGTTTATAAAGACGTTTGAAGAACTTTCCAGAAGTTTAGTGGCATATTTCATGAGCAGCAGGAAGAAATGAAAGACGGAAAGATGAATCTCTATAAGAGTATTTGGCTAGATTCAACCAGGCAACACTGGGTATAAAGGACCTTCAAATGTCCGCAGTAGTAACAACGTTAATGAACGGGACGCGAAACCGGACCTTCAAAATGTCACTCTCTAAAACCCCCCGGGGTCAATGTATGTGACCTGTTGAAGAAGGGTGACAAGTATGTTGATGTAGAGGAAGCGGAGAAGGTCACGAAAAATCTTAGAGAGGGATGGGAGACTGGGAGCCATAAGCGAAAGATAGGCGATGTGCGAAAACCCATTGACAAAGACAAATAGAGGAATGGGCGCTTCAGCCGGGGGTACCTTCAAGACCGGTTGGTTAGGCAGAGACGGGAGGAGGCCAAAGCCGTCATCCCTTTGAACACTCCGCGGGGTAAGATACTGATGGAGATTCGAGACATGAAAGAACTTGAATGACCGAGGTCGATGGCAGCATTAGCTGACAAACGGGATAAGAGCAAATATTACCATTTTCATAAGGACCATGGACATGAAACCGAAAAGTGTATACATTTGAAGGAGGAGATTGAGCGCTTCTTGAAGCGGGCTTTTTGACTAAGTATTCGAGGAATGATCGAAGCAAGCAAAAGGTCGAGGATCGACCGCCACCTAGAGCCGGTGTTATAAATGTAATTGTTGGAAGAATTGCAGCAGGGGGAGACTCGAACTCCGCTAGAAAGAGCTATACACGAACATCTGCAGTCTGTTCCATCTAGAAAAATGCTAGACTCAATCAGTACAACACTTTTGATGAAGAGGATCTGATAGGTGTGGGACCCCCCACGATGATGCCTTGATGATAGTCGGCGACATAGCAGACTATGATGTCGAAGAGTGTTGGTTGATGGTGGGAGTACAGCGAACGTCTTTACTTGGGAGGCATCGAAGGATTGAAAATTTCTGTTGAAAGTGGTGTCCACCCCCTTCTAGGATTTGAAGGGGCTATGTGATACCGGAAAGAGTCATGGAGCTACTAGTGACGTTGGGTACCTACCCTACAAGTGTGGTGATCTTAACAAACTTCTTGGTTGTTAAGACCCCCATGGCGTACAACACAATCTACGCTCGACCCCTGCCGAATGCTGCGGGGGGCTATTCCCTCTACTTACCACCAAGTGATGAAATTCCCAACTAGTCGAGATGTGGGATGTGTGAGGGACGATCAACAATCCTCGAGGAAGTGTTACGTGGACAGTATACGAACGAAGGGATCACCACCAATGATAATGTTGGACCTTGAGCCTCCAAGGGGACGAATTGAGCCCCTTGACACTACGAAAAAAATCTTGGTGGCAGTAGGACGCAAATTTAGCATAGGTGCAGGCCATGGAATGCTGAGCACCTCAAGAAGTACTATCAGTAGACAAAGCAGAAAATTCGAGCAGCATAATGCTTGCCTACAAATATAGTCTCTAGGGGAGTTTTTATTTTATTTTTTTTTTTTTTTCTGATGTGATGACTGCTTGTAAATGTTGTAGCTAGAATTTTGATGATATAATGCCTGCAATAGACACACCTGATTGAGATTTGTTTAAATGAAAAGCCTAAGTGGTGGCAGATGATGATGGCGCTACGGAAGAGCCAGCCTAGCTGGGACGTCCCGGTGCTCCTACTGAGTCCTCAAATCTTGGCAAGTTAAATTCTTTTATGAGATATTTGTTTATAACTAATTTAAGTGAAGACTACAAACGGTGAACAAAAAAGCTTAAAAATTGGCTTCGCTAGAGGCTGGTGATGAGCTTTCAAAACTTGAAATGGTTAAGGCTCAAAATCACCGACTCCAACCTCGATGATCCAAGACAGCTCGACACATAGCGGTTAGCAAAAAAGCCTAAAAATTGGCTAGCTCAAAATCGCTAGGGCTAGTGGTGAGCTTTCAAAACCTGAAATGGTTAAGGCTCAAAATCACATTACCTCGACCTCGACGATCCAAGACGTCTCGGCACATAGCGGTGTTAAGGCTCGAAATCACCTACCCCAACCTCGGCGATGGAAGATAGCTCGACACATAGGGGTGAGCAAAAAAGTCAAAAATTTGGCTAGCTTAAAATCACTGGGGAATGGTGGTAAGCTCTCAAAACCAGAAATGGTTAAAGCTAAAAATCACCTATCCCGACCTCGACGATGTAAGATAGCTCGACACATAGCGGTGAGCAAAAAGTCAAAAACTAACTAGCTCAAAATTGCTAAGAGCTAGTGGTGAGCTTTCAAAACCTGAAATGGTTAAGGCTCAAAATCACATTACCTCGACCTCGACGATCCAAGACGTCTCGGCACATAGCGGTGGGTAAAAAAGCCTAAAAATTGGCTAGATCAAAATCCCTAGGGGTTGGTGGTGAGTTTTCAAAAACTAAAATGGTTAAGACTCAAAATTACCTGACCTTGATCCCGACCTCGACGATCCAGGACAGCTCGGCACATAGCGGTGAACAAAAAAATCTAAAAATTGGCTAACTCAAAATCGCTAAGGGCTCGTGGTGAGCTTTCAAAACCTAAAATGGTTAAGACTCAAAATCATCAGACCCAGCATCAACCTCGCTGACGCATAGCGGTAAGCAAACAAAGTCAAGAAGTTAGCTAGCTCGAAATCGCTCTAAGGGCTGGTGGCGAGTTTTTAAAACAAAAAATTGTTAAGGTTCAAAATCACCGGACCCTGCATTGAAGACCCGAGATTGCTCGACATATGGCGATGAGCAATAAAGTCAAGAAATTGGCTAGCTCAAAATCGCTCTAAGGGCAAGTGGTGAGTTTTGAAAACCAAAAATGGTTAAAGCTCAAAATTACCGGACCCTACATTCAACAATCCAATATTGTTTGACATATGGCGGAAAGCAACAAAATCGATAGATTTGTAACAAACGCGACTGAGTTCGATGGTCGAGGTAGGGGGTCTTCGAAGTTATGAACTGGTTGAGGCCCCAAACCACTAGACCTTGCGTACTGCTATTCGACATAGGATAATAATACCGATAAAATCAGTCAAATATCGACAAATGAAATGTGAAAAGTAAAATTACAACCGGGCTGGACGCAAACGCTCACGGGTCAATCGCGTGGCATTCGTCTTACGCTTATGTAACCGGGCGCCTACCCGCTTGTTGTCATGTCTACTAACTATTACTATCAAACATGAAGAGTTGTGCAATGATGGATGGGGAATCGAAAACCACCATCCATAAATATCTTTATAAACGACGACCTCGCGGGTCGATTTTGGGAAGCATTACATTTGGCCTAGGGGCTCTATAAACGTAGTGATCCACATGCTTATATTTTTTGAGCGATTTTTTCAATTTGGACGGGGATTTATATAGGCTATAACATTGTGGAATTTCAAGAATCACCGCCTCGCCCGCGGCATCACGCCATATCTCTAAATTTTAGCTTGAGGATTTAGTTGACCCAATATGTCATTTTGGGGGAATTGGTTGAAAAACTTGAAACTCGACCGGATGTAGTGAAATGTCTGACTCATAATGGAATTGGCCACAAGGAAAATCATTGACGGGGCTCGCCCCATGACCAGCTGCGTGGCTGGCCGATCGTCGACCAACACTTCTAGTCAATGGTCGATAGCAAGAACGTTGTTGGTCGACCAGCAAGGCCGGTCGATACCGGACCCGAGTCGGTCGGCCCATCCAACGATGGGTCGATTGACTCTCTCGCCCCCTCCCCCCGTTTTCACTTTCACCGGATGAAGATGAAATGAATGATTTATACATGATAAAAAATGAGATGAATGAACAAGGAGAGAGGAAATTACCTTGTGAGAGGATGAGGATGATGAAAATCTTGATAAATGAAAAGAGAGAGTGACATGGGAGGACACACACCTCATTAAAATATTGATGGATTTTGAATTTTTTGAGAGAAATTTACCTCAAAACCAGAGCCCACTTATGGGGTGCTACTTGTACCATATTTTCATCGCCTTATGTTAATTATTTTGTTCGACCTGTTTATATTGAATGTCGATGAAAAAAGAAAAAACTTTAATCAACATGGAAGCAGTAAAGATGCTATCCCTTGTCGATAAATATCAGCGAGGGATAGAGGGGCTAGTGATACATGATGACATTAATAATTATCCAATATGGCGAGTGAGGTGAGAACTACTTGATATGCACCCCACGTAGAACACCACATGATAGGTCGTCTACTACTATGAGGTCATCGACCCCCATGAGGTCGTCTACCACCATAAGACCGTCTACCACTATGAGACCGTCGACCCCCCATGAGACTGTCTACCCCATGAGGTCGTCTACAACCATGAGACCCTCTACGTTTACATAGACCGTCTACCACTATGAGGCCAACATTACACTTAGCCACACAAATGGCAATGAGCTGGACAAGAACCACTCAACGACATAAGTGAAGTTAGTTAAATAATGATAAAAATTCACCTCCACCAATCACAATGATTCATTT
>CAIGRR010542527.1:0-11191 GCA_903798365.1 Fraxinus sp. 1973-6204 | reverse complement strand
GTTTAGGACGTATTATTTACGTGATAAATTGTTTAATTAGTTTTAAAAGGGTATTTTTCAATTTAGTTTCCTTTTTACCGTACGGGCTTTTTCCTTCTAAATTAATATACTGCCATTTCACTCGATAGTGAACCAAGAAGAAATTCCAACAGTAAACCCAGAAGCATACTTTCATTCAACTGGTGTGCAAAGATAGCAATTCAAACCATGAATACATAAATCACTGTTTTGTCTTCGTTACCAAAATTACACCAGATCACTTCTTCTTGTCTTCCTGACCAAATTTACATCCATTAAACAAAATGAAAATACTATTGGATTGTTGAATTTTTTCTTATTCTTGGAGGCGCAAATGGAGCCGACCCTCGAACAATCCTTCTATTTTTTGATATGGCTGCCCTCTTCCTTTCTTTTTCTTGGTTTTCTATCTCTTGCAAGTCTTCCACCATGGATTCAAGTAGAGATTCCCCCATTGTTGAACTATCTGGCTCATTAAGTGGAGGACCATAGTTGATAAATTGCACACCACTAGTTAAATCAAATATAGGTGTTGGCATGAAAAGGAAATTAGATGATTGTTCTGGTGGTTGCATTTCAGATGGAGGCATCCCAGATTGCCTCCTAGGCACGAGTTTTGCCTGTCATAGTGTCATGAAATCATATATGAAGTCAAAAACATATCTGGCTAGATTCACTTATAGTATAATTATGCTTGATCTTTCACTCCCCACTTGTCTTAAGCTTCCTTCATATGTGTGATCTACAGCCCCACAAGACAAATCCTTGCAAGAGAATATAAACTAATACACATTAGATCATATAGTATGCTAAAAATTAGAAAACATAATACATAGCACATCTGTAAACTAACCTCATGTGGTGCATCGGCCTTTTCATGATACCTCTTGTTGTGGTATGTCCCTCCGTATAAACTACAAGTAATCACCATGGTACCCTTCTTGTTCAACTTTTCTTTGGACCCCGAACGGGCTATAACATCTTCTTCTGCCTGTCTTCGTCTCTTCTTCTGTTTTCTTCCTCTTTTAGGCACAAACCAATTGGGTGGCTTAACCCGGGGACATCCACTCGAGGCCATAATTTTATCTCATTGATAGGGTTTATAATATTCTCGTAACAGCTCATGTATGTACTCGCTCTATAACACTCATGTACATACTTCCACGGCTTATCCCTTCTGTCTATTATGACAGCAACTACATGAGCACAAGGAATCCCAGTCAAATCTCATCTCCTACATGTACATGTTTTGTTCATTAGATCAACAACATATTCCCCACTAGAACATTTCACATATGATTGTGCCCCTCCAGACCAATCCACCTCATATGGCTCTACTATCTCAATGTTTAACATAAGCTTCTTTTGAGCTTAGGACATAAAGGTCCTACTACTCTTCTCATCTTGTCCCTTCTTGCTTGTATCTTCTTCATGAAGCTTATATGCAAATCAATCAACATTGTCAATATGGATTTTTCACTTTCTTCTAATACAACACTATTGAAGACTTCACATAGATTATTTAAAAGAATGTCACTCTTAACCTTTGTCAGAAAATAAACCTTACTCCATTCACTTGGATGCCTTTTTTTTTTTTAACCAATTATGCGCTGCACCACTTTCTTTCTCCATCTCACCCACCCAAAACATCCATTCGAGCACTGTTGTCGACTTTACGGCCTTCCATAAGTATTCTTTAAGAATCAAACCCTTAAAATCAGTTCTAAAGAAATTGTTGTACATGTGTCTAACACAAAATCGATGCTCTGCTTCAGGATATAAATCGTCTATCACATTCTGTAAACCCTTTTGCCTATCTGTCATAAATGTCCATTTGTTGCTATTTATTATCTTTATATCTTCACCCAAATGTTGAATAAACCACCTCCAAGTAGTAGCATTATCTCTCTCAACTATAGCATAGGCTATTGGGTAAATGCAGTCATTAGCATCTAGTGTCACTGCTACAAGCATCTGCCCTTCGAACTTCCCTTTCAAGAAATAACCATGCAACCCTAAAAACTGCCTACAACCTCTAAAAAAACCCCTCTTTTACAAGCTTCTAAACATATATAAACTCCTTGAAACTTCAAATCAGGAATGGCAACAATGCATGTAGACCCGGGATTGGTTCTCAAAATTTTAGCGGCAAAAGACCTAAGCAATCCAAACTGGTGCTCATCAAATCCTTGTATCAGTACTCTTACATATCTTCTAGCCCTCCATACTGTAACCTTATTGATTATTAACTTCATATCACCCTTCACCACCTTTATAATAAGCTTAGACTTCCAATCGGGGTCAACTTTGAAGGTATCTAAATATCGCTTCGCTATGCACTTAGCAATGCAATGCCTATTTGTTCTATCCCTGATGCATGTGTGTTCTGAGTTTTTTGACTTTATTTGCACACAACCTTTTTTCTTGTTCCACGAAGCCCAAATCCTCCATGTACCACCTGATTTGCATATGGCTTGGGCTCTGAACTCATCATTGGGCTTGAATCTAAAATTGCATTTGGATGCTACGCACTGATTTCTAACTGCTTCCTTGAACTCTTCAATGTTCTTAAACTCTTTTCCTACCTCCAACTGGGGATCGAACTTCTCTCTTTTGGCATCATAAACAGGGAAATGATAAGCATTTTCCTCACTAGAAGAATAGTTAGTGTGCAACTCCTCTTCACTTAGATAAATAGCTTCATCTGATCCTACATCTTCATCTCCAATAGTCAAAAGTTCGACCGTATGGTCTACATTTAATCCAACCAGATCCCATTCATTCGCATTCTTGTCATAATAAAAATCATCATCATTAACTTCGTTGTCTGAGTCAGTCAATTAACATTCATTGGGTATCACTTCCTCATCCTCAAATATATTATCTACAAAGGAAAAGGTAGTATTGTAACACTATTAAAATGTAAACATTTCATAAAGTTTTTATGCAAAGGTAACAAAAACAAATTTGATACATGTGTTTTAATTATCATTTAGTGAAGAATTTTTTTTTTCCACAAAACAAATGGCGAAACACTGAAGTCTATGGCCACATGCAAGATTGTGATTGAGATGTAATCATGAGACCTCTAAAAAGAGAAGAAAACCGACTAATGGAAGAAATAGAAAACCCACAAAATATATGAATTTTGAAAAAAAAAATAGGGAAATTATATATACACAGCACGAAGCCATGAAAATGTATGAATTCAAAAATGTTTTAAAGTGTTACCTCATTGTGGTCCCTCATATGCTGTCTCCAAGATTACTTTTTCAATAATAAGGTTGTCTGCCATTTGTGAGGCTTGTAGAGGAATTTAGGGTTCGTATGGATTTGGGGATTTCTCAAATTGGAGTTTAATATGCAATAGTTCCTTGATTTGGGGTTTATACTGAGATGGAAATGGTTTGGATTTGATGTAGGGAAGAATTGAATAATGTTATGGAGATGAAATCGATTTGGATTCGAGAGAATTGCATAGAATACGCTATGAAAAACTTGAAAGGAAAAAGCTATTTTTATTTAACTGATTTTGGTCCACGTTGTCAACCTATTTAACACCGTTACGTCCATGTGGGATTTTCATCTGCCATGTGGGTTTTTTTGTCCATGTGGATGGATAAATTTTAAATGAGTGATGGATGGGTAACTTTGTTTAAAAGTGGGTGAGTAATTAGAAACATTTCAATTCTTAGTGAGTAAGTAGTAACCAAAGTGAAATGTTAGTGATTGATTATTAAATTAACTCTATTTGTATGTGTACACGAGAGATTACATAAAGGGTAACCCATGAGGTTTACATAATTGTCAAATAGTAGTCCCAATTGGAGGCGCCTGGGCTCTGTCGCAATTATCTCAAATATGTGTACATTTGACACTGTGTGTACTTTTATATACACATAACATATTCCTTGCATAAAATGACGTGGAGAAAAAATAATGGATGAAAAAATTGACATAGTTTTAATTAGTCAAATGATAGAGTGACATGTGATATTTTGTAATTTTTTATGTAAATATTTATGTACACGCAACATAATTAGCCAAAGTCTCTTTTTTTTAGAGTTAAATATTTCATTAGCCACTAAATTATACACTTTGTTACGACTTACTCACCCAACTTCACAAACCTTCTCAATGGTCATTGAACTTAAGTCTGTTGCACTAAAATGGTTACGGGGTGAATTTCATCCATGATTGTGTCTATGTGGAAGACGGAATATTGACGTGGTCGTTACAATTGTCCACGTATCAAACAAATTGCACACGTGGATGCCAACTCACACAAACAAACCTTACGCATATCAAAAAAATAATTAAAACTAAAAGTTTATCTTTTTCATCCAACCTCCACCTTCACCCAAACCACCCCAATTCAAAACCAAAACCAAAATCAAAGTCACCGTCTACAACTCCGGCACCACTAGTGTTGCATTTTTTCCCAAGTTTTTGAAATTTACAAAAAAAAATAAAAAAATAATAATAATGATAATAATAAAGACTTTAATTCTAGGTTTTTAATTTGACTTCTGTCGAGTTGAAAAAATATCTTTTTTTATGTTTAGTGATGATTAGGAATAAAAGAATTGTAGTTGTTTAAGTAGCATATGCAAAAAATAAAAACAAAAAATTGGTAAAAAAAATCAATTTTTTTTCCAATAAACTGCAACTATGAGGGAGAAAAATGAAGGGATTGTGAGAGAAAAAAATGCCAAAAAACCGTATCCAAAAGTTTTAAAAACAAAGGTACTATAAAAAATGATAAACCAAAAATCAAGAACCTTACATGAATGGTCAATGATGATGACAAGAAACATTAAAGATAATACAAAAATAGTCGTGATTATTTCAAGATCCTGGAGAAATTGTAATGCTTAAAGAGTTCTTGAGAGGAAGAAGTTTAAAAAGATAAGTCTGAGAGCAACGTATATTATAACAAAAATACGTGTAAGAGTTTATTTTATATTGTCTTATCAATTATTTATTAGTTTGTTATGTGAAATACGAAAATTAATTCTATTGCAACATTTTATAAGAAGACATTATTTTAACATAAAAATCTTGACTTTTTAAAACAAGTATACCAAAATATTATAGCACTAGATTGTAAAAATTAATTTCATAATCTCGTTAAATAAATTACTCCAATAGAATACATGCACAAATTGAAGAGTGCACAACGACTTAGCGTCAAAAGATTCTCTCATTGTGTACATTTGAATCTTTAACTAGTGATGAGGGGCGAATCCAGGCACGGGCTGGCTTGGACTACAGCCCGTCCTCGCCCAAGCTAGATCCAATATTGTTTCGTGCGGAAGTCGGACCTCGCTAACAATTAAAAGATGGTTCAGACGATTGTGTTAGGAACAGACCTCTTGAGACAAAGTCCCAATGAGGGGTGCTTTATCTATAAAGATTACAATTTACAAGAAGCAAAATACCTCCAAGGGGCGCAAGCACACAATGTAATTGAAAGTTTGTCGAGAAAAACTAAAAGAAACGAAATTATATTGTTCTCTGTTCGAGAGTGATTTGATCGGGTCCTTGCTTTTATATCTTATCTTCTCTTTTATACATTCTCTAACAGTTTTTGTTGTGGAGCCATTTGACAAATGGTAGTCGCCCTATAACTACCTACTTTCTCCATAATAGCAACTAATCAAGAAATTGCCGTTTTAACTGTTGTCATTACTCCCATCATTTAACTGCTTGCAACCGAGATTCTTGGATCGTGGAATGTGATAAGATTGCCCATTAACTGTTTCAATAACCGCCATTTTAAATAACAACCAGACTATATTCGTCCAGATCTTGGGCGTCTTGCGGGCTTGGGCGATGATGGGGCCATTGTTTTGAATAACAAAAAGGCACTATACTCACCCCGATCTTGGGCGTCTTGCATACTTGGGCGAGGATGGGCCTCCACTACATAACTTCGTCTTGATTTTTTACATGGTCTCATTTAGGTCTATCCTTCGAATTTCCTAACTGGCTTCATTCCTTGGACCATTTAATTGGGCCTCATTTTCGTATATCAACAATTACCCCCCCCCCCCCCCCAATATAGCAAAATTAATATCGATTATTAATCTTATGCCATATTCGTTCTTTGTATTTTCTTGCGATACTTGAAATCCCAAAAAGACAGAGAATCCCAATCATTATTTTATTTGGTGGTGACCTTCTATATCCCAAAAAGTGCAATATCACGCTACTCCTATAAACCGAAAAGCACACTATTTCATCGCGCCATTATACCCACGTTTTGCATCGTCGCGTTTCTATAAAGATCACCTTTCATCTTCTTGCTTCTCTATTCAAACACTTACGCTCCCAAAACCTTCGAGAAGATTAAAGTTTGTAGTAGATGGCGACTTCATACAACTCCCTTAGTTTCGAAGACTTTCAAGAGCTTCTCACAAAATCGTATATAACTCCAGTTCCCCTTTCACCTGCCCATCCTGATCTCAACGAGTTTTACTTGGGCCCATCATTTAATGATACTGATTTTGTGGGGTAAACCGCAGTGGGTCAGTTGTTCCCTTGCACTCAAGATCCTCCTTTTCTGAATCATTTTCCACTAAAACCAATCCGTGAACGAGATATTCGCACTTGGCCCAAAATTGATACTACTTTTCGTCTTTACATGCATGTATGGTAAATGATGGCCCCACCAAAACAAATTTTTATCATGCTAAGATTTTCGATTTATTAGAAATCGCTCCCCGTCCCCCAATATATGACCTTGTACTTTTCCCTATCGCTTTAAGCTTTTGGTCTTCTGAATATTATACTTCAGTTTTCCCACTTGGCCAATGTCCATCACTCTGAGGGATGTTGGAGCCTTAGTTAATCTTCCGCC
Organism: Fraxinus sp. 1973-6204; assembly: GCA_903798365.1. Lineage (NCBI taxonomy): Eukaryota > Viridiplantae > Streptophyta > Magnoliopsida > Lamiales > Oleaceae > Fraxinus > Fraxinus sp. 1973-6204. The sequence continues at coordinate 4,311 of CAIGRR010542527.1, read as the reverse complement.
TCTGGGGGACACCATTTCTCCCGCCCTTTTGGTTACTACTGCTGCCCCAAATTTTGAAAGGAGATTCACTGATTCTTATTCGGGCATACAAGAACTCTATAACAATACTAATGCTAAACCTACCCATGTTGAGCGTGTTGCCTTTCNGGGGACACCATTTCTCCCGCCCTTTTGGTTACTACTGCTGCCCCAAATTTTGAAAGGAGATTCACTGATTCTTATTCGGGCATACAAGAACTCTATAACAATACTAATGCTAAACCTACCCATGTTGAGCGTGTTGCCTTTCTTCAAGTTTGGCTTTGTAAATATGTCATTTGTGTACCCAGCATGAAAACTTCTATGGCTTACTTCTCCATAGTGCATGAATTAGCGCGTGGTAAATCTATGAATCTTTGTTCATTATTCTTAGCTGTCTTTTATAAAGGCATGGCTTCTCTTCAATTCTAGTTGCTGAATAGTGCATCTCCTACTGAGGCCCGCTCAATTATAGTTTAGGGCATATTTCCCACACCTTGGTGCTCCACCAGCTCCCCTTAGATCGGTTAGTTGTTACGTGCTATTCATCAATCAATTGAGCCCTATTAATATGTCCAATAGAGACATTTTCACATTCGTTTACACCTTGAATTCAACTCCTTCTTTTTTCCTTTTCTCGATTCACCAAATTCCAATTTACGTGCAACCTCCTTCTACCATGAATGATGTGAGCACATTTTTGACCATTTGGGCTCAATTTTTGATTGGGAAAGAATTGTTCCATGACATTTTAACTGGAACAAATACTAAAACAGGGGTTGAGGTGTATGTTCCCCAATTTGTTACCCGTTAGCTTGGTTTTGGCCAAACGTGGCATGTTCCTCCATGTTTTTCTAAAAGCTTGACAGAGCATTTTTATACCATTACTAAAACAGAGGCACAAGCTATTGATGCTTTCAATGCCTTTTTGACACACAATTTCTCCTTAGCCCCTTTTAATCCTACTTTTGTCGTTCACCCCCTTTTTGAACAATTATGGCCGTCTGTGAAGCATAGGTTGTTCGTAACCGATGTTAACCGTGCTTTTCACTTGCTGGAGAGGCCAGATACCTCTTCTATTTCTCTTAGTCCTGCCACTCCTATATCTATTAGGAATCTTACTTCTCTTTCGAAATCCTCACCTGCTCGAACTGGAATAGCTAAAGGTATTTCCAGCCGCAAACTGCCAGCTTCAGCTTCTCAGATTTGCCCGATGATGATGATGATACCCCTTTTGTCATCAGGAGGAAGGTATTTGAATTGAATATGCAGAGTCTGTTCATTCGTGAAAAACCCTTTGTGTGTTAATGTTTTACCTGAAGTTTTCAGAAGAGCTCAACTTCTCCTTTGAAGACTCTGCTTTCACCGATCTTTGTTCCACCACCTTCCACTAAAGCTTCTTCATCTAAGTTATCTGGAAAAGGGACTTTACCTATCGGCCAAGTCTCTTTGATCGCACAGTCGATTGGAGAACTTCCACCTTCCCAGGGTGCTGACCCCCCATGCGTTGAACCGGAAGGTAATACTGATTTTATGGTCTTTTCCCTTGTTTGCATTGTTGGCTTTTAACTCATTATCACTTGCTTCTTGTAGAGATTCCCATAAATCTACCCGTTGTGGAAGACCCTGCTAGTTCAGACAAAGGAAAGTCCCCACAGGTGGTTGGTTCAACCAGTGACGTGCCCCAATTTTCCAAAGCTGCTGACGAGGTAGCCTCTGTTTCGTCTTTCATCTTCGCTTCATTTATTGTAACGAGAATGCTAACTGCTTGCATTTTCTTTGCAGGACACTGACGCCATTTTACGCTCTATTTAGGATTTGTTCACTTCTTGGGAACAAGTAATGGCAAGCGCTACTTCTCGTTCTTCTTCAGCCAATCGTCCATCTGCTTCATCTACTGCATTCTCGGAAGAAAACATGAACGTTCTCAAGTAATCAGTGCTTAAATATGTTTCCTTCATGGATATGGATATCAACAAGGTCAGCGTTTCTAGCCAAAGAGATAAGTTTGAGCATTTAAATGCAAAAATGGCTCAAGCATTTAAGTGTAAAAATGGCTCAAGCACTTAAGCTTCATTCGCTTAAACTTTCGTCTGATTTTAAGCTGACATTGAAGATTATCCATTCAGAGATCAGTTCTTTACTGGCCAGAAATATTGAGTTAAAAGCCAAGAAGACTCAATATCTTCGCGCTATGAATGAGAAGGAGTCTTTGTTTCAGGAGATTGAGAAGACTAAGAGTGATCTAAACGAAATCTCTTCTAAAGTTATGGTTGAAGATTCTTTGATGATAAGCTTGGCTGCAGAGTTGAATGAACTTCAAGCGAGGATGGACGACTGTAAGGCCAGGTTAGCTATCAAGAAGTGTATTGCTTCCCAAGGAGTTAAGCGATGTAAATCTTTGTTTGAGTGTTACTCGAAGCTAGAAATTGATGAGGAATTTATGACCAAGCTATCCACTGCTTCCTCTGAATAGGGCGCTGAATAGGGAAACTTAGAGAATAGATGCGCTCTCTTTGGGGCAAGCTATAATTAAGACATTAATATTTTGACTTCTCTTGTGGGACGATTTCGTCTTACACTTTATTCTTGTAATTTTATAATGGTAGCCACGATTGGCTAAAAATGTACTGGCAGCCAATTTTATCAATGGAATAGTATTTTATTCATTTGTGTGATGTCCTTTGCATGGATTCCAAAACAGCATAATTGACGTTTTCTTTAATCGTCAATACTCCCAAAAATTTAATTACTAACCTTGCCATATTCATGCACATTTTCCCTTGTGGATTCTTTACATGGAATGAAACTTTTGATATGCGTCTTCTCTTCAAGATTTGGACCTTCAATTTCGGTTATTACGCATGTATCTGGTCATTCGTATTCCGTCCCTTCGCCTTCAAACCTCCATAAAGCTGCGTGTTTGTTACATATTTGTCGTCCTCATCCTCATTTCCCCCAAAACCCATATGTTGCCATCAATTGGCATTCAAATGATCGATCTTCCATATCTAAAAGATCAATTATTTCCACTTTCAACCAAAATGAATCTTTCTTTTTCCAATTTTGCCATCTGACTTAATATTTTCTTTGGTATGGGAGGTATAGAAAACATTTCTTTGGTGAAGGTCTTCTCAACACCCTCTCCATTCATGATCTCTAGAGGGAGTTCTTGATGTGAAACAACTGCTTGTTGAGAGTGTTTCTTTGCCCATTTGCCTATCATTGCAGCGATGCATTTAGGAAGGCAATGAAGGCCAATTTACCCCTTTCTGTAGTAGTTGATAGAAGAATAACGATAGCCTACTTCTAATTACAGCTTATAGACCATTTGTATTTTGTATCCCTTGATTTGTAAGAAGTACTTGATAATGAAAGACTTATTTTATTTGAACATAATCGTCCAACTCACTTTATTTGTTTTGATGACATGGTGTGTGCCTAGCATCTTAACTTTACTTATGCATAGAATTTTCTTCTACCTGTTCACTTTCCCATATGGAAGGAACATATTTCTTTAAATATTTACCATTAATAAACTTTACATGCTTCGTGCCATCTAAATCTTCCAAATGGTACACTCCATTAGGCAACACACTTTATATGGTCACTCCCAATTGGGTGACCATTTACTATACTTTGGATCTTTGCTATCCAAAGGGAGTATCATCTTCCAAACTAAATCGTCCAAGCTAAAAGACTTGTCTACAACTTTTTTGTTATAGAACTTAGCCATTTTTCGTTTTTGAACTTGCAATCTATCTAGAACGTCCAACTTTAACTCATCCAATTCTAACAAATTTTGGGCTAGTGATTCTGCATACTCGCCATTACTTAAATTCTTTTGCAAGCCTACTCTAATCGATTGCACATTGATTTCCATAGGCAACACAGCTTCTTGTCCATAAGTAAGTTGAAAAGGAGTTACTTTGGTACTTGAACGTGGTGACGTCATGTAAGCTCATAAACCTTTATTTAAACATTCATGCCAATTTCTGACATTTTCATTTATCATCTTCATTATGATATTTTTTAGAATCTTATTAGAAGATTCTGCTTGTCCATTAGATTGAGCGTAACAAGGTGTGGAGTTTACTAGCTTAACTCGAAATTCGCTCAAGAATTCCATCACTTGATCCACATTTAAAGAAGTTTCATGATCCATCATTAGAGTTTGTGGTATCCCAAATCTATAAGTAATGTGGTCATGAATAAAGTCTACAACATTTTTCTGAGAAATCTCCTTTAAATGTATTGCTTATACCCACTTAGTGAAGAAATCTGTCGCAACTA
>CAIGRR010542470.1:0-10970 GCA_903798365.1 Fraxinus sp. 1973-6204 | reverse complement strand
AGTGTAAGAGAAGCATTATTCTTTTTTTTTTTTAATAACTAACGTCCACCAATAATCATCTTGTTGGTCAAATCAATCTTCTTGTTAGTCTCTATGGACAATATTGTTAAGGAATTAAATTTCACGTCGAATAAATATGAAAACATAAATCAATTTATAAGAACTTGAACTACTCTTCTTAATAAGGTTGACATTTTAAGATGGAATCTCAAATTTTAACATGGTATCAGAGCACGTTAAATTTCAACGAGTAATTCGATCCTATTAAGACTCAAAAAAATTGAGCACATGTATTTCAAGATTGGTCTGCTCAAACAAGCCACCATCTTGAGGGAGTATGTTAAGAGATAAAATCTCACATCAAATAAAGATAAAAATATAGATCAATTTATAAGAGTTTGGAATACTCCTCTTAATAAGATTGACCTTTTAATGTGGAACAAATTTTAACAAATATTGATTTAAGTGAATAACGAGGTAAACATTACAAAATTTAAGAATTAAATATTCATATTTTAAAGTAGGGTCACTATTTGTTAGCACGTGTAAGAACTCAAAGATGAATCAGATTTTTAACACCTTAACCTCGCCCAAAAAATAAAATCACATTGAAAAATTATTGTCTTAATTAATTATACCATTGGTTGGGAATTATACCATTTGATGAGAATGGGGCCTATTTCAAAAGTTTCTCCAAATGTTCCATGTCTAAGAATTATTAAAAAGAAGTCATAAATAGAGAGACATTATCATATACACCTCATAAAATCGTGATAATATCAGAGACATCCCTTCACGTTTAAAAAATCACACCCTATATTTATAAGTGCGAGTATCACTTTTATCGTGGTCACTTTTTAAGTCATATCTCATATAAAATTAGGTTGATATACCTAAAATAGCTTGTGAAGAAAAGACGATTTTTTCGACCTATAACACGTGATTTTTTTTCCTCGTAATTTGTGTTACTAACATGTGAATTCTTTATTGTTAAAGATATTTTTGCTATTTTATAATTTCTTACGAAGTTGTTTCTAGCCTTTGCTTTACAAAAATATTTTAGATGAGATATGACTTAAAAAAAGGTTGGTAAGAGTGAATGTGATACTCAACGTCAGACGAGTAACAAACACACCCTCAATGTTCTAGTTTTTTTGTTCCTTATTATAAGCATTGGGTTGAACTTTGACGAATTTTTCATAATATCACTTCTAAAATGATTTCTTATATTGAAATTGTTGGGATTATTTCACCCAAATACCACAAAACCAGAGAATTAACAATCCAGAACACGCATTGTAGTAAAGAAAAATAACACCAGATTGTTCACCCAGTTCGGCAAGCCTAATCTTGGGGGGGCGAGGGGGATTCAGAGGTAAATCGAGTCCGTTACTATACAAGAACCTTCAAGAAAGAGTGGAATAATCAGTACAAAACCAAGACTCAGACCGGAACACAACACACGGTCATCGATCCACAACCTGATCTCCCAATACTGCCTAAACTGTACAAAATCAAAAACTTCACAGCCTAACAAGTGCAGATTTACCAGAACCTAAAACACTGTACACAGCCCACTAAATACACTCAATAACCAAGGCTCAGTGCTGATTGAACAATACAAAACCAGATTAATACAACTCAAGATTTGAATGGAAACCCTCGAAGAAACACACTCAGAATCGCCTCACGGAGAGAATGAGTAACGTGTAAAACCAGAAGGCACAAGAATGATGGTACAGCCAAAGATGGAATATATACTTCAAAACTCAGCCTTAGATCAAATCTAACGGCCAAATAAAATCACGCCAAGTGGACAGACCAAGTAAAAACGCATTTTCACTTCCAGAACGGGTTTTAGAACCACAACTCACATAAATATTGTCCAATTAACGTCACTAAAAATGAATTTTTCCTCATTCATAACATTCGACAAGGGAGTGTTAATTCAATATATCCTCTTAGAAATAACAAATATGTGTGGGCTATTCCATCTTTTCCTCTTTCTGCACAAGCATATATCCTACTAATTTATTCTTTGCTAATTGCAAAAAATATAGGTTCTTTGTTTGACCAATTACTTATTTCAGCAATGGAATATCTAGACAGTTTAAAACCTCGGGAGAAATTGTGCATTTCACTTACAAGAGGGAATAGAATATGAACAATGTGTAAGATCAGCAAATTAAATCTGATGTCAAATTCTTGATAAGAATCAATGAAATGATAAGCTTGTGGAGTACTAATTCCTTGTTTGTTTCATGCCTTTCGTCCCGTATGGAAGAAGGGTCCATTTGACAAGTTTTTGAAAAGTTAAAAGCTACTTTTAAACACGTTGAATAATTTTATGAAAGTGTTTTGTCTGTTTAGAAGAGTTTTTCGAGGAAGTTAGACCAGCTATGATTAGCCCGTCGTGTCGAAAAAGTGGTCAAGCAAGAGACATCATTTTCTGAGAAAAGAAAGGTTCTTTTCCTTGTCATTGGTTAACACAGAACAGAATCTTATATGATTGCTAATGATAGAACCTTAGTTATCTTGTCTTCATATTAATATAATATTAGTCTCTTTATTTACAAAATATTAACTGTACTATGGAACTTATACTAGCTTAGGCATTATAAATTCCACTCCTACATGCACATATGGTTCATCAACCTCTTACTCTTTGATTTGCATGAAACTAATTGTGCAAATGTATCTCCTCCTCCTCCTCCTCCTCCTCCTCCTCCTCATCGGGTTGGAAAGGATCAGGTAATCTGCATCCTGAGGTCTAGATATATGGTTTATTATATCAATTGCATCTAGTCCTCAAGGTGCAGATTAACCCCATCCCCATCCCCATCCTCATTCTCAATGCATATATAATAATACCTTTTCAAGTACGCATATATCTATTTTCTTATAGAAACTGCGCGGTTGAACTAATTTTATCCATCCATAGTGAGCTAGAAACAAGAGGTTGACGTACCGCCCCGAAGGTAACATGGCCACCTCTTTGGCCATAAATTAACTGTTACATTTCCATGCCATTTTTATCATCTCTTGTGAAGTTGCAAAAAGAATTGGTTCAAAGCACTGATTGCGTAGACAATTAGTCATAAAGACGAGGATATTTTCAGTTTTGAGGACTGTCACAAGTTTTACAAGAGGAAATGTATTCTTAATAAATTTGAGGTCTGCCATGTAATTTTCTTTTTGTCAATTCGATAAATTCATTGCCACCATTAGAATGCTCTAAGAATGTGACACCCATGTTCCTAGCTGAAAAAACATTTTTTTGAACAGGTAAATGACACCGTGACACTCACGTGAGGCCAAGGATGAGCATAAAGCAAGGGGGATATATTTCATCAACACATAAGAATTTTATCATATTCGAATTTTTAGATGAAAGTTGAACTCACTGCTTGAATTTTTTTGAAATAAATGAAATGTTTTCGCACAATTTTACACACTCGATCAAACATCACCCATGGACTTAAAATGTCCAAATAAGGAGTGCAACATATTGTATATTGGGGACATGGGTGATGGGTTTCCATACTTACGAAAAGTTAGGGACCCGTAGTGGAGTTTACCCTTCTTCAAATCTACATAAAACACAAGTCGTCTTTCATTTCATGTATTGTCAATTGGTGTCACTTCCATTTGTTGGCAAATATTCTCATTTCTTATGTTATGTGTTCTCTACTAAGAACTATATGCTCATCTTAATATCCCCGTTTCTACTAGTTGCATGTCCTCGGTGATGACATGTACACAATTGCATATTCTTTGTGTGACCTTGAAAAATGTATCTCCCACGTGGCTAACAACAACAGCTCCAAGTAAGCTCTTCCTACACACTGGAACACACCGTTAGTCACTCGTGACCCTTTCTGATGGTGGTGGAGGCGGCCGTGAGCACTTTGAAAGTCAAATTCATAGATGAATGTTGAAGAGAATAATATAGAGGGCAAAGATACTCTTGATAATAGTTGAGTTGCATACCTTCAAATAGCTAAGTGTATGAGTTTATATAGCATTTGAGATGAAATATTGACCGTGCAATGAGGACACACATGGCTCCATCTGATGACGAGAGCAGCTCATATCCCCTCCTAGATATCAATCCATCAATCATAGGTTGACGGGTATTTAATGTTGCATTTGATGTTTTCTGTTAAGTACGTTCATGCCTTGACTTTTGGCGTCTGCTGCAGAAAGATCACGTCAATAATCATATAAAAATTGTGTAAAGATCTTTTGGTTGGAAGACGTGGGGTGACCATATGCCCTCTTCAACAATGAGCAATCCCCATACCACTTCGTCATATATCATGTGACACATCTCACTTCGTCACCTTTGCCAGGTTTCTTGAGGTAGCGCTTCAACGCATGAGAGTAACGTGGAGTGCGGACCTTGTTTTGTTTAGCTGGGCGCCACGTGGACTATGATATGGAGTCTCGTTATTAGAGGCATAACATTCTTGGTTATGCTTATCTTTAGGAGAAAAAGTTAAAAGTGATTTAGACAAGCAAATCATAATAAACTTGCTAGTTAATTTTTCATGCTTTTCCAAAAAGAGAAAGATTGCTTTATATGCTTCAGTAACGACTTGTTATTTAGAATATTGGTTCTCTAAAACTTCTCCAATAGCTTTTGAAACACAACTTTTACAGCCACACATTCCTACATGTAGCTATGTCAACGAGTCGAGCTCGAGCCCAAAAATGTGCCGAGCTTTTTTGGCCTCGAACCGAGCCGAGCCGAGCCGAGCCCGACCAAAAAAAATGAGGCTCGGCCCGAGCTTTCTGCCCGAGCCTTAGCGGGCCGAGCCGAGCCCGAACCGAGCCGGCTCGGGTTTTATTTTNGTGCCGAGCTTTTTTGGCCTCGAACCGAGCCGAGCCGAGCCGAGCCCGACCAAAAAAATGAGGCTCGGCCCGAGCTTTCTGCCCGAGCCTTAGCGGGCCGAGCCGAGCCCGCTCGGATTTTCATTTTATTTTTATGTCAAATCTACATTTTTTACCTAAAAAAATTTAAAATTTGTACAGTTTATACATGTTATAAATTAAATAAAAAAATCTCGGGTTCGGCTCGAACTTTTTGTGCCGAGCTTTTTTTGTGCCCCAGCAGAGCTAGACCAAAAAAAATGAGGCTCGGCTCCAAGCTGTCCGAGCCGACGAACTTTTTTGCCATCCATATCTACATGTTCATTATACTTTGAATAATTAAGGAACAAAAAAATTAATGGAGAATATAAATAATTTTTGACAGTTTAAATTTAATTTAATATTGTATAAAATGTAAATCCACCTATCATTAAAAGATGCTAATTTATCTTTGAAGGATATAATGCCTTTATATTGTGATTTATCTTCTTTTAAATTTTTATCAAGTTTCAATCCGTCAAACTCCAATTTAATCACATATTTTATGGGATCCATAACTTTTATTAACTTTTTAACCAAACATTTCATTAACTTTTATCAAAATTTACTAAATTTTTTATCAAAAACTTTGTCAAGTCACACGCCTAAGATAGTGGTCAAAAGACTCGAAACGGAATCAGCTGCAAAGTGCAAAATGTTAATACAGAATGAGAAGAAAGAATCTTGAAAGAATTATGTGCTCCAGTTTAAGGACACGACATCGAATATTTTTTTATTTTTTTTATATTACATGAATATGATGATATTTGAAATCTTAGTAATATTCACATGCAAACACAATTCTTTTCCAGCCATTGAAATAAAATATAGCCAAAAGAACCTGATAATTGGATTCTATGGCCAAAATGCCAAATTCTTGATTGAATGATATATATATATATATAGCTATTTCTAGTTCAAAAAAATTAATATTAAATATGAGATTCTCTTATTGAAAGTACAAATTTCCTCAAAGAAGAATTGAAGGAAGAAAAATCCTCAGAAATTCGAATTTTCTGATTCTACCCATGATTTTCCCTCTTGAGGATTTAACATCTTATGTTTTTCATTCCCTTCTTAATCACTTACCTCTCAGCAAGAAAAACCGAGCCTTTAATCCCAGTGTAAGGGGCAGTGGCTCGGTTCAGATTCAGGGGGTTCACCGCCTTGAACTCGTGTGCAATGCGGACCAGCCCATATTGCATTTCATGGACGAGGCTAGCGGTCGGGATGGAGAGCTTTAGGAGGGAGGGATGGATATTGAGTCGATCATGCAGCACGCAGAACCACACATGCCCGCCATGGTAATGCCCGAATATTGTCCCGATCACTATTATCCTGGAGGAGCGAGATGGCGCCAGAAGAGGAGCGGCCAGGGAAGTGGGCTCAGAGGAGGACGAGTCTTGGTGATGTTCCTCTTGTTTGGGTGTTTTCTTGATTTGTTAGCAATTTTTCATCAAAAGATCATCACCGAGAGAGGCTCTGAGGCAATTCTTGGTGGCAAGGGGTGGGTGCAAGGGACAATTCTTCACGATTTTTCACTTTTCTTGATATAAGATTGGAAAAATTGGGAATGAAGAATTGGGATTTCAGTGGATTAAAAGGTTATTTATACTATTACGAAAACAAAAAAGCGCAGGAAGTAAAATAGCCGTCATTGAATGGGCTCCTTTCCGGGCCGGGCCTGCTATAGTGCTATGCTCTGTTGTGATCTCTTTCATGGGTTTCAGTGTCTGAATATTTCAGTAATTGACCAAATTATTTGATTCTGGGATACGTGTGAGAATATGTGTAGCTATCTGGCAGCAAAATACTACAATTACATTTGCAGCAAATGTTTCGCTGAATGATATTTTGTTAAATGATCATTGCACACCACTCCACTTGGCCCAATCCACAAATTGCATCCCTCCATAGACATTGTTGGAGAATCGCACACCAACTGTAAAAGCCATGGCAACGAGCGGAACCTGCTTTGCCAATGGAGACACTTCCACCACACGTTCTAGCCCATTTACAATCTGATATCGAGTGTTGGAAGAGACTGCCAGAAAAACACCTGAAATTGGGTAGGAAATGTACCTTTTAGTTGAGTAGAACAGAGGTGAGTGCAAAACTTTTGAACTATTCACTTCAAACATTAGGCAAAGTGGCAAACTATATACTGGTTAGAGGGACCAAGAGTATACAGACAGTTTTTATAAGAATGCACCATCCCATATGCACGAGCAGAAGTTAAATCAAACTTCTATTGATTAATTTTACTGCAGAAATGAGGATTCAGAATTCTCCGATGGCTTGGAGACAATTTTGCAAGGGCTAAATACACATGTTTTAGAATATTCTATGGATATTGTAAGATAAGAAGGAACACCTATTATCAAATAGTATAGGTTAATGCTTGAAATTTTAGTTGGTTTTCTCTAGATATTTTCCTGAATAAATATCTATGATATCTGTGAAGCACAAATATTGATTGAGTGAAGAGGTAAGAAGTTAGATGAACTCTATATATACTGGATGAGAGGAATTGCCACTACTTATTTTGAGGAGGCTGCAATTGTAAATAGGGGTGCCTGTTTATAATCCATATAGAGTCGGAGTGGTAAGTAGAGAGCTATAGAGTAAAAGAACTGTTGTAAATTCTTTTCGCATTTAGTGGAATACAAAGATTTTTTCGCAAAAACTCTTTCACAAAAACTTCTGTATTTCTTCACTTAACTTGTTAACTTGTTTAGTGATAACATATCGATTCCTTGGTGGGCAAAGATTACCATTTGATTGTGACTAAGTTACCCAAACTGCACCACCACTAGGCAGAGGGAAGAACACCACATAGTACAAGAAAAACCATGCTACTGGCCAAAACCACTAGTGCTCAAATGCTTTGGTTAAGCTGGTCACGGTTAACAGATAATCACACTACCTTAGCTAAGTTAAGTCGTTTCTCCAAGATAACTATATCACAAGTCATGATGGTCTTGATTGATCCTCACTCAACTTGTTGAATATTACCCAAACTAACTCGGCTAGTTTCCCATGTTGCCGAACTTTATAAGCATAGTCCAAAGTGTGCTATAATACCATTTCATATGGAATTGATGATTCCAAGTAAACACGCGACACTAACTCTTCAAACGATACCTCACGGCCTAGCAAAGTCAACATTACCAAGTGTAGCAAAAGCCTCCTTTTATTGGAAAAGTGGTCATTTGCTCAATCTTGAGCACAACCGAGTAATAAAGCTAATCACACTAAAGAATCAATGTTCTACATAAAAAACTCTAGCAACACTAACAACTGTACTCTTCACACGGGGTGGAACTGGAAGTATAATTCAGCCCATGTAACAAGTTAACAATAAGAACAAAAGCAAGGAGTTAAGCAAGCATACCCCAAAGAGCTGCACTCTTCACTAGGGGTGGAACTGGTATGTCGTCCTTCGATTTTTTTATGCTCCTGATGTTCAAAAAACATGGATCATAAGATATGATGGTCCACTGATAAACACATATTTCATAAATTTTGGAATGTGCAATTGTTATCAATTTTATGCAGAAGCCATATATAATGGCAGAGACATTAAGGTTACTTTAGATTGATTCAGAACACCTCTGTAGATACTAGATCGTATCAGTTAATATTTTTCATGTCCAGATGAGTGAAGGAACCACACAAGCTAAAGTAGATTGAAGTTCAGAATACAGATATATTCGAAATCAGATTTGAGTCTTCGACATTACTAGTTCACATCACCGTGTGTCTAAGGCATACAAACACATGCATACATGACTTCTAGATAGAAACATACCGTTTGGCAGTCATTATTAAATTTGCAATTCCTTGGCCAATAATACCACATCCAAACCCAACCAATGCATAGAGAATGCCCTGAAAATGAAATACATATAGTTAAAATGTAAAGAGAGAGAAATGTGGAGAGCCTTTGGTTGATATGAAAAGGAAAAAGGATAAGAAAAGGCAAAAATAGAGTATTTGAGCATTTGATGGAAAAGAATAAAATTTCAGATTATATGCATATCCATCTGATGTTTCCCTGTTTTGAATGGAGATGTATATAAAAATATCATTTTTTACAAGAGATGCAGAAGTTACCTTATAAAAATAGGTGGCAATTCTCTGATTTACTGTAAATGTACATCCAGGCCGTTCTGCCTCAAAAACACTGCATCAAATTCACATTTGAAGTTTTATACTGACTATTGCTAAATTGTAAAATAATTAAAACTAAGAAACACGTTTAGAAGTAACACAATGAATGTTACGTAATCAGGTAAGACAACACAGGTTTAAAAAAAATGGAAGAAAGAAAAACAGTTACCTACTTGTGTAAATTAAGTTGTTACACTAAAAAAATCCAAAAGATTTGAACGTCTAATTTGATGGGCAAGGAAGGCGTTAAAAAAAACCTGCTAGGAAGAGCTGCATAAGCGCTCAACATTTGACCAAGAAACCCGTGAGATGCGCGTGGCTGTCCAAATCGAGCATATGGAGCTAACATACCAACTAAAGCAACATTGACGACCACTCCAACTAAAAGGTCTGCAGTGTACAATTCAAATTCTGCCCAGAAGTCTTTGCCCCTCTTTTTGACTTCCGCAAAAGTTGCACAACAAGAATCAATGACTATCTACATCAATAAAAGATCAAATCAAGATAAATTTATGCATCCCAAGCTAATGAGAAAATTGACACAGCAACAAGTTTATTAATGCTATGGCCAAATATAACTGAACTAATAGCAAGTTTTATAGACATGAGTCACTAAAAATTGCCTTTAATAAAATTTTAGACACTTGCAATGTGGATGGATATATAACCATTTAACGTGGATGGATTTTATGCTACATCATAACAGCAAACTGGAAAGTAATTAAACTCTTTATGCAAGTATATCTATGAAATAAAACGCATTTTCTAGACCAAGAAACAATAAGAACATGTATTACAAACCTCTGTTCCTATTTTGAAAAGAAAGGATGGATCAGCCAACATCCTGTTCCGCAGCATAGCGCATGACCTCATCAGAAATCCCAGTGGCCAAACAGATCCCTATGAATACAAAAATCACAAAGCCATCATCTATATACCATGAAAGATTCAAAAGTTTTTTCAAGCATAAAGCTCACTCATGTGCGTTAATTTTTACCTGCAGGTCCAAATATCTAAGCAGAAGCACCTTTCGAATGCCCCCACTCTTTGCAGTTTCCAGCATATCAACTGGAAGAGTAGCTCCTCGAGCTTTGGCCTCTCTAATCACCTCCTCAAATTTTAGTATGGGTCCCAACTCCTCTTCCTCCTTGTCATCACCACCTTCATTCCCACCTCCACCACCACCTCCGCTGCCACCAGAAAACTTCCCGTTTCCACCACTTCCATCAACCAAATTCCCATCACCATCTCCATTTTCTTTATCACCTTTGGATACATAATCACTGCCCAACACCCTAGCATCTTTTTCTACGTGACTTCCATCACTAGCTTCAGTTACTGTGGTCACAGCCACACCAGATACTGGCTCAGTCTCCGGATTCAATGTATTCACAATTAAGAGTACATGCCTTTTCGTTTTACACAAAAACTGCTCCTTCGTTTTTATTACCTTACTAGAATCTTGAAATTTTTGCAACCTCAAATTTGGGTTCCGAATCCTCATACCCCTCGAAAAAATGATGTCTTTTTGCAAATTCTTGAAATGGTTCAGTCTAATACTTGATGAACAACCCGCCATTTTGGTGAAAAAACTCACTTAATAATGCCGTGTAAAGTCGACTAATTGCAACATAACCCAGCAAAAGGCACAAAATTACAATCTTCGCAGCATAGATATACCAAAAAATGATAAACAAATTAAATTATTCAAGTCAAATGTTCGGAGAAGGTTGAATAATAAAAAATCAAAACTTAAAAAGGAAATCCGCACCTTGAAGAATTGTAAACCACCTCTAGCTTCCTTTTCCGGGAGAACGCGAGTAAACAATAAATGAAAAGACACAAGCCGACGCCGTTTCTTTGAGTGGGTTTAAGAGAGAGAGAGA
>CAIGRR010542337.1:0-12154 GCA_903798365.1 Fraxinus sp. 1973-6204 | reverse complement strand
CCTCGTAATCCTTTTTCATAAATCGACCTAACTCTATTCAAATGAAAAGTGATTTGATTTGTATTATAACGTGGAAACTAAACCTAATGTTGATCGTGATTACTCTAGGCCAGAAGCATGCCTTTGTGATGTTATCCTTTAGGAAATCCTTGAGTATTTCAAGCCTCGTAATCCTTTTTCATAAATCGGTCTAACTCTATTTAAATGAAAAGTGATTTGATTTGTATTATAACGTGGAAACTACACCTACTACTTTCCCTTTTTTCTTTTTCTATATCATTTATAAAATTACTGTGTATTTTTTCTATTCTCAAATACTGTACGTAATCAAATTGGAAACCTCCCATGACCATTTCCTTCCATACCTACATTACCACCACCATCGATGGGAATTGTGACCATCTGACAATGATGATCTCACTACAAGTGCTATCGCCTCGATGAATATGCACCATCACTGTGAGATTTCGGAGGGGGTCTAAGGAGGTGGTGGCCACTTCATACTATTGCTTGCTTGTGACGCCTTGGTCTAGAGTTAGCCAAATGAATATATGCTTGTTAAGAAAAAGTATAATGCGTTAAAAAAAGTATACTATACTATGTAATAAATGTAGCGTGATTTTTTTACAATCAAAATGTGTAAATAGTATTTTTTTTTTTTTTTTAAATAATTCATTTATCTGGTGCATTTATGAAATTTCCCTTTTTATATTTTCAATATACAAGCCAAAATAATCTTTGTCATTTCATTAAAATTTAAATTTTCAAGAAATGAGTGATAAAAAAGTTGATAGCACTTGCGAGTCCAATGAAATGTGTGGTTAAAAGTAGAGCTTGTATCGTGTAGATTTTTTTAGAGTAGATTGTGTTATTATTATTTTTGAGAAAATGTACAGTTAAAAGGTAAGAAAATGAATTTGCTCGCAAAATTATTTTGATAATAGAATATGTGGTTGAAAATTTTGGAAAATCTCTATCAAACACGAGGTTTAAATGCCTGTTTGGTTAATGTTTCATTTTTTGTATTCAGTCTTGAGTTTGTTTTCAATTTTTTTATGGTCTATTTTAAGATTGTTATAAATGCATTTGGTTTGTCATTTTAAAAAATTATTTTTTAAAACATAAAACTAAAAAACACATTTGGTTTGAAATTTTGAAAAAAAAAATTATACGTTTTATTCCATGAAACTTGATTATTGAATAAAAATAGAAAATCTTATATTAATATATTATCAAATATTATATAAATTTTAAAGTTTGTGAATCTTACAATATTTTTTTCTCAATACAAAAGTAAAATAAAAATAAATAATAAATAGAGTTCAAAATATAGAAAATAAAAATTAATAACGTGAATTGGAGAATATTTTTATCTGTATTCATTTAATATTTTTTAGAACTTTTATGTAAATAATCATAAAGAGTTTGAACTTTTTATATTTTTATATTTTTCTATAAATTTTATAATTTCTTTTTCAGAATTTTTTTTAGAATTTTAATGTTTTAAAATTTTAGAATTTATTTTTTCAAGATTTTATTTTATTGAAATTTTTAAAATTTATTTAAGTAAAATTTTATTTACACGTTTGTTTTCCATTTTCTTGAGTGTTTTCAAAATTTTCACTCAAAACTTCGTATATTTGAAAATGATCGAGTGACATTACTTTTTTGACACGATTTGAGGAATCCCTTAAATATGATGCAAAACGAATTTTATTTTATCTTTGATTGATCAGATTGTACACCTTTATGTATGACTATGCATATGGATGTCCGAGACATGTCTCTCCTTTTTGGAGAAAGAGAGAGGGCAGAAGCTCCATTCCATTAGTGAATTATTGCTGTGGATGAATTAATGATTAATTCTCAACGGTTATTTACTTCTGGTAGGATTAATTAATGAAATGGTTAATAAAATAATAAATTGAAGGGGGGCAGCTCTGAGTCAAATCTTTGCCTAATTACGATTTAAAAGTTCAACGCCTTTAATCATATAAATGTTGGAAATATGTTTGGTTTGGCATCCACTAATAGATAATGCTGCGTTAGGTTAGGTAGGTGTGTTTGATTGGGAGTGAGGTTATCGATTATTTTATACTTAATTATTGGGTTATTAGCGCAAAATGTCTCTATGTTTGAAGTTCAGTGTGCAAAATGTCCCAACGTTTCAATATTTTGCATTTTCATCCCTATTTTCACGTTTCATTGTGGAAATCATCCATTTCATACATTTTCTCAATAAAATAACAATTATACCCTCCTATTTAATAAAACAAAAAGAAAATAAAGAATAAATTACAATCATACTACCAAATTTTTCAATAAAATACAAATAAATCCCAAATAAATAATTAAAAAAATCAAAAATAAAAAAACAGAAATTTCCCCTTTCTCTCCACTTTCACTCACTGGAAACACCACCCAACCGTCACCTTAGCCACCGGAAACCACCATTTGAGAAGTGGAGAGTCAAAGTGAAAGTGGTAGTTGTATCAAATAACTTTCCGGTGGCTAAGGTGGTAGTTGGGTGGTGTTTCCAGCGAGTGAAAATGGAGAGGAAGGGGATGATTTTGTTTTTTTTTTTGTTTTTGATTTTTTAATTATTTATTTGGAATTTATTTGTATTTTATTGAAAATTTTGGTAATACGGTTGCAATTTATTCTTTATTTTTCTTTTATTTAAATATGAGGGTATAATTGTCATTTTATTGAGAAAATGTATGAAAATGACGATTTCTACAATGAAACGTGAAAATATTGGTGAAAATACAAAAAATTAAAACGTTGGGACGTTTTGCACACTGAACTCCAAACGTAGGGACTTTCTGTGCTAATAACCCCTTAATTATTCCCTAAAACGTTTTAAATAAGTTCATAAATATATAATAAAATTGAATATATAAACATACAAGCCAAATCTTTGGTCCCCAATGAAAAAGATTAAACATTTCACTACTAATGTGACAACTGACAAGAGTATCTTTCTTAAGATTCTGTTGACTGGAGGAAGGAGATCAATTTAACATATATCATATCATAGATGGGAAAGAATAGATGCATGTTTGGCTAACCTCTAATGAAAAAGTATAAGCATAGTCATTATATTCGATCTGAAAATTGACTTGATCAAGGGATTAGATCATCGGGTCATTGGTTAAATCGGTGGATCACTGGTCAGACCGATGGATCATTACTTAGAGAATTATTTAAGAAACTTTAGTATACAAAATATTTTCTTGAGTAAAAATTAAATTTTTTAAGTTATTTCCCGTTAATTATATTCATGTCTATAAATTTCAGATATTGTAAAATTATTTGTTATTATAGTGTCTACATCTTAGTTTTATAATTTTGAATAATATAGAAATTTTAATAAATTTTATATTTTATTCCTTTTTTTATTAGTAATACATGCTAACAATTTGTGTGTAATAAAAGTATCTTATACATCTAGTTAAATGTTATCTGGTTGACTGGAGGGCCAGGCCGTAGAGTGAGATGGCACTTTTCTATGAAAATGGACCTTTCAGTATTGCCAATAATTTGTCTCGTGTGGAATGAGTATAGGTGGGATAAGGTGATTTTTTTTTTCCTGCTGGAAATGAGCATTTATTTCTAAATACTATGAAATTAATGGACCAGAAGTTAGTGCCTGGATGGATTCACACGTGTATACGAGGTGTACTTGTTAGACATTCTTTCATTTTTTTTTTTGGATTCACACGTGTATATGAGGTGTACTTGTTACACATGCAAATAATATCTCTGTTTCTAATTTTATTTTTTATTTACTGTATATATGCTTCTCATGTTATTAGAAATGCTGAATGCATTCCATAATCATCACTGATGCACTTTTAATTTAAATGAGAATCGACACTACCAACTCTTAGCTGCCTTCATTCTTGATGTTTTGAGGGATTGTCAAAGTGATATGTGAGTAATGAGTATTGTTGACCTCGAAAAATGGTTCTGACGTGGTCAACAGAAGAAGTCTTTAAGTCAACTCCTCCCTGTATACGTAGCACTACGTCAGTCACCCGTAATCTCTCCCGGAGGGGCTGGGAGCGACCGCGAGCACTCCGACGGTCAAATCAATTTATGTTTAACCGGATAATGGTTCATCGACGGTGGAACACTCGCCGGAGAAAAGGTACATAATGGTAAAGATGCTAACGTATGGGGGAAAGAAAATGATACCAAATTAGTACAAGTTTACGCTTATAGTTGGAGTAGGGAAAACGGGATTCTGAATCCTTCTTCAGGCACAAGTAGGGTGTATTTATACCAAGGATGGGAAGAGGAGAACCATTGGATGAGGAGACACGTGTCATGAGATCCTCAGGGCTCGTCCTATTCTAGGTGTGTTAATCTGTCTTTCCATAGGTTGGCTGACATTTAATGTTCCGGACAAAAGCAGCTGAGCTGGACCGTTTGGGTCCTGCCACACGTCCCATCAATCAGGGATTTGACTTTGGGGAGATCTTTGTTGGGACGAGGCGAGGCAGGAGCGGAGTCTTAGAAGCGGAGTACGGGCCTTTGCATCTGTGAGGTATCGCGGATGAGTGGATGAGTTCGGTTCCTTTGTTAGCGCATGGCCAGTTCGTCCCTAGAGTGATCGCTTCGGCTTATGCAGTCAGCTCGTCCCATACGTAATCGCCTCGACTAACACATGACGCAATGCAGGACGATCCCTGCCGACAAGTGGCAAGTGAGGTGGCGGACCTAACTCAGGCTCGTAACAATAGTCCTGCAAATCCATGTATGGATATTCATATAATACAAGGACTTTCAAAGTGGTTGTTGGGACCATGGGGAGGAAGGACCGATGCTAGGTGAACAAAGCGGTGACTATAGTGATCTGAAGTGGAGTCGCGATACTATCGAAGCGATAGGAGTCGGCAGCTCTATGAGTTGTTGCAACATGGAATTCTGTTCTGGCTGAAGTGATATGGGTTGACAACTCTCGTGGAGAGCTGTTGCAGTGCGAGGATATTGTGTCCGAAGTGATATGGGTTGACAACTCTCGTGGAGAGTTGTTGCAGTGCGAAGCTATTGTGGCCGAAGTGATAGGGGTTGGCAACTCTTGTGGAGAGCTGCTACAGTACGAAGCTATTGTGGTCGAAGTGAGAGGGGTTGGCAACTCTTGTGGAGAACTGTTGCAGTGCGAAGCTATTGTGGCCGAAGTGATAGGAGTTGGCAACTCTTGTGGAGAGCTGTTGCAGTGCGAGGATATTGTGGCCGAAGTGATAGCCCTTGAAGACAGCGTTGGGTTTCGTGCCAATGATTTGAAAGCCTTTGCGTCTTTCCAAGGCACGTATAGGGGACGCCTGCTTCTTCCAAGACACGCCTCTTTTGCCATAAATGGTAATGATGGCGACGACTTCCCATTTTTCGGGATGACGCGTGTCGGCAGTGCGTGATAGTCACCGCTTTATCAAGACCATTTATCTTGGTGACTTTTGAATTCAACGGTGATCTTGAGGCCTTAGGTTTGGATTGTCAAGATGCAATGGGAGTTGATCTGATGGTTGGGGCAAGCCTTGGGATGCCTATAAAAGGCTCATCCCTTTCATTTTGAAGCTTTTACCTTTGCGAAAATCTCTAAAGCATTCAAAGATTCCTGGATTCCGTCTTTTTGTGTTATTTTCGGCGACTGTCAGTTGCGAATTCCGACGATTTTCTTGTAAGATCCGGCCAGTGAAGCTTCTCTGAGTTGAACTAGGTAATAACCATAATTTCTAGCTTCTTCATCTTTTTCTTCTTTTGGGAACCTTCGAAAGTTTCGATATGGCGAGTGAGCAATCCATTGTGAGGAGGGGCGAGGCGAGGAGAGTTCAACTCTGAGGAAGCCTATAGTGGTATCACCGGACGAACTGAGTAGGGCCATTATGGCTGGGAAAAATATTTGGAGACGACCTGCCTCCCGTGTAGACCCGTCCATCCAATGGGGGCGTCCAAACACCCTTCCAGAATCACTTCGGAACAAATGGAGAGGTGTAGGGTAGTATGTAGGGTTCCCCATGACATCCAATTCATCCTGCCCGAACCCCATGAGAGGGCTTGCTACCCTAGGCCAGGATGCGTAGCGGTGAGCGATCATTTGCTCCGGGCCGGACTGAGGCTACCCTTTCATCCTTTCTTTAGATTAGTACTTAGGTCCTATGGGTTGGCCCCGACTCAGTTCAATCCGAACTCGTGGTCCCAGATGGTAGGGACTTGGATACTGTGGTGTTGGGCCAGCATCGGGGTGGACATGCCTTTCAGCGTATTCCATTCCCTTTTCTTCCCCAAAGTTATTACCGGGGGGAGGAGAGCCGAGGCTGGTACTACCTGGCTCCCTGGGGGTTGCATTCCCCGTTTCTGCATGGGACGCCCTCATCGCTTAAAGGCTGGAAGAGTTCTTGGTTCTGGGCCTCTGGCCGGTGGGATACCACGGAGAACGATCCAATGGCGCCTCTGACCATTCGCACCATCTACTCAACGGACAGTAAGTAGCTGTGCCGATCTGGTTTTACTTAGCCAATTTAGCTCATGTTTTAATATTCCTATTCTTTGCAGGCTTCCTCCCGAAGTGTGAAATATTCGAAGAGGAGTGGGATATCATCAGCCAGATATACCAGGAACCTCTTTCGGAGAGGAGTTATAAGGAGATCATCGACAAGAATCGTCACTTCGTACTACACTGACTGATGACGAATCAAGGTAACACTGTCGACTCGGTTCTTCTTGGTTGCTTTTCCTTGTGAAATTTTCTTATTTTCTTCTTTCTTTTGCAGAGGACTTCGAGAATAAGAGGCCATTGAAGCCCGATCTCGCCACCATCCGTCGCAGTGTGGTAAATGTTAAGACACTAAAAACCAGTTCGGCTGCTTACAAGAAGCAGTCGGAGCGTCTCCTTGCTCTCAGCAGGGCTGGTTAGCAGCCTGCTGAGGAAAATGTGGCGGAGGAAGGAGCTTCTCTCATTCAGAGGAGGAAGAAACGGGCGGGCCCGTCTGGGGCCTCCACTTCTTCCCAAATCGCTGAGTTCCTTTCCCTCTTACTGATGTCGACGTTACCATGGAGGCTCAGCCCGTATCTCAGGCCATTGTGCCCATAACTGCATACTTTTCGAGAGAGCAGTTGAAGAAGAGGTTGAAGAGGGCTGCCAATGCTCCGACCAGAAGTAAGGTCACCAATTTCCTGGGGAGTAAAGAAGAGGACCTCCCCGAGGTAGTTTTGGAGATGCTGTCCCTAGAAACGGCTTCTGCTGTTCGAATCCATAACAAGTTCTGGACCAAAGATTGGGCCAACCACGCCACCTCGTATGAGATCGAGAATCTATTGGCTGCCAATAATGCGTGCATTATGAGGGCACTAAGTATGGGAGCCTCGGCAGAGGACTTGGTTCGACGCCTTCGTCGAAAAAATGATGAGTTGGAGGAAAAGCTAAAGGCTTCGAGGTCCTGGGATGCCAAGGTGGCCAAGGCTAAGAAGGAGATTGAGGAGATGGAGGGAAAGTGGGTGACGATCGCCTCGAAGTTAGACTCTTCCAAGATCTAAGTCAACCGACTAAAGAACAAGCTCCATGAGTCTGTCTCACAGGTGGCGGCTCTAACAAAAAGGGTTGACGATGCCAATGAGCGTGAAAGGATAGCTTCGGAGGCCTTGGCTGAGGCAAATAGGGAGAAGGATGAGCTGAAAAAGCTTATTGAGGCCCAAACTGAAGAGATTCACTCTCTTAAGGCCGAAGTGAAAACAGTCGGCGAGGCTGCGGTGCAGAATTACAAGGACGACTTCCACACCACTCCGGAGTACGATGACTTCGCCAATTTTTGGGCCTCTTGGGCTGCGAGGGAAGTGATGTCTCATCTCCGCGAGAGGCATCCCGAGCTGGACATTGGATTCCTAGAGGAAGAGTTTGGGGGCCCTACCGGAGGGAGGCCAGCGACGGATGAAGAGGTTGATGCTGAGGCGGTTGTTCATGTAGACTTGGCTCTTTTGTAATTTGTTTCTTTTTATGTAGTGGCTTCGGCCTTTTCTTGCAATTCTAATAGAGCATATTTTCTTTCATGTGTTATCACTTCAGTTTACTTTATTTTCGTTGAACAAGTAATCACGTCTTCAAACATTACTTATGTTGAGTAGTGGCAGCACTGCAATCGCATCAACACATCTTGATCTTTTAACAAAATAGGAAGTAATATCGTGTCGGCATTGCTCACTCACTTGATAAAGTGTAATAAGTAAGATCGCATCGGCGTTGTTCAGTCACTTGATAAAATGTAACGAGCAATATCGCGTCGGCGTTTTTCAATCACTTGATAAAATGTAACAAGTAATATCGCGCGGCGTTGTTCAGTCACTTAATAAAATGTGATAAGTAATATCACGTCGGCGTTGTTCAATCACTTGATAATTTTCATTGCACCTCAGGAGGGTTGTTTCTAAGCTTGTGTGCTCCTGCTTTGTCGGAGGTGGCACTCGCACCGCCTCTGTTAGTGTAGGCTTTCTTGGAGGTGACTTCTTGGGGGAGCTTGCATTTTAGCAAGGTTGTTTTTGTGCTTGTGTGCTTCTGCTTTATTAGAGGTGGCACCCGCACCGCCTCTGTTTGTGTAGGCTTCCTTGGGGGGAGCTTGCACCTCAACGAGGTTGTTTTTGAGCTTATGCGCTTCTGCTTTATCAGAGGTGGCACCCGCACAGCCTCTGTTTGTGCAGGCTTCCTTGGAGGTGACTCCTTGGGGAGAGCTTGCACCTCAGCAAGGTTGTTTTTGAGCTTGTGTGCTTCTGTTTTACTAGAGGTGGTACCCGCACGCCTCTGTTTGTGCAAGCTTCCTTGGAGATGACTCCTTGGGAGGGAGCTTGCACCTCAGCAAGGTTGTTTTTGTGCTTCTAGGACGTAGTAAGGCGGAAATTGTTCCATTCATTTGATTTGCAGTATTTACAAGTCACACACTTCTTACTGGTAATACTTCCTTAGGTGTTTAATATTCTAGGGGTGAGGCATTTCCTTTCCTTCTAAGTCTTCTATAGTGTAAGTGCCGGACCGGATTTCCTGAACTATCTTGTAGGGACCTTCACTTTGGTCCTAAAGTTTCTGTGCCGGGGTCTTTAGTTGAGGGGAAAACCTTGCGAAGCACCAAATCGGTGATGCGAAACATCCTCTTCTTCACTTTGGCATTGTAATAACGCATCATCTTACGTTGGTAGGAAGCGAGCCTAATCTGAAAACCATTTTTCCTTTCTTCCAAAAAATCCAGCTCAAACTTCCTCAGTTCATCGTTTGTCACTTCGTTGAAGTGTATGCGGCGAGGAGAAAGAATACCAACCTCTACAGGACTCATGGCCTCGGCTCCGTAAGTCATGGAAAATGGAGTTTCACCCTGGCCGTCTTACAGGTAGTTCTGATGGCCCAGAGGACTTGGGGGAGCTCGTCCACCCAGGCTTCTTTGGAGGCGTCCAACTTCCTTTTGAGAGTGAGTTTTATGGTCTTATTAACTGCTTCAACTTGGCTGTTTGCTTGGGAATGATGGGGAGAAGAGAAATGCTTTCTGATTCCCAGCTCGTCACATATGTCCCAGATCTTCCTGTTGTCGAACTGTTTGCCATTGTCTAAAACCAGGGAGTGGGGTATGCCAAATCGACATATGATGTTTTTCCATAGGAATTTGAAAGTGTTTGCTTCAGTAATCTTGGATAGAGGCTCCGCTTCTATCCATTTTGTGAAGTAACGATCGCGACTATGGCGAAGCGAGCGTTTGCTCTTCCCTTGGGCAGAGGGCCAAAAAAGTCAACGCCCCATTTGGCGAATGGCCAAGGGCTGGTTACAACAGTGAGCTCTTGAGAGGGTCACCTTTGCACATTGGAGAAGCGTTGACACTTGTCACATTTTCGTACAAATTCAATTGCGTCCCTTTTCAGGGTCGACCAATAATATCCTTGCCGGAGTATTTTATATGATAGGGGCTGGTCCTCCGGAGTGATTCCCACAAACACCTTCATGAACTTCTCTTAAGATATAATTCGCCTCCTCGCCCCCTGTATATCTGAGGAGGGGGGAGGAGAAACCTCGCTTATATAGAATGTCATCCTGTAGGACGAAGTGAGCGGCCTTTCTTCGAAGCCTTCGTGCTTCGGCTTCATCTTCCAGCAACACTTGCTCCTTCAGGTAAGCCAAGATAAATAGCATCTAAGGTGGTGTACTTTCAATCCAAATCAACTCTTTGCCTTTTTTGATGGAGGGTTGAGCTAGGTGTTCAATTGGTACCATCTTGAGTAGTTCCGAGTCTTTGCTACTGGCCAGTTTTGACAGTGCATCCACGTAGGAATTGTTTTGGCGTGGCACTTGGATTAATTCAAACCTTTCAAAGTTGGGCAGGGAGCCCATTACCAGCTTTAGATAGGCTGCCATGTGTTTGTCCCTGGCCACAAAGTTCTCGTTTACTTGATTCACCACCAGCTGTGAATCGCTACTGATTACGATTCTCTTCACTTGCAGTTCTTTCGCTAGTCGAAGTCCTGCTAGAAGGGCTTCATATTCAGCCCCGTTATTGGATGCCTTGAACCTAAACCTAACGGCGCAATTCAACTTATGCCCCTCAGGGCTTTCCAGTACAACACCAGCTTCGGAGCCTGTTTCTTCCGAGGAGCCGTCGACAAAGAGATTCCAGGTGGGGGGTTTGGCTGGCTCCATAGTTACCTCGATTTTCAGGGTCTTAGCAAATTCAGCCACAAAATCAGCCAAGGCTTGACCCTTGATTGCAGTCTGAGGCGCGTACATTATGTCAAATTCGCTGAGCTCAACGGCCACTTCAGTAGCCTTCCTGAAGCGTCTGGTTTCTGCAGGACTTGCCTTAGTAGGAAATTCATTAAAACGTGAATACTGTGGGCCTAGAAATAGGGCCTCAATTTTCGAGAAGCAGTGATCAATGTGAGAGCCAATTTCTCCATGTCTGGATATCGCGCCTCTGCCTGTAGTAAGGCTCTACTCACATAGTATACTGGCAGCTGGTTCGTCTCTTCTTCTCGCACAAGCACAGAACTGATTGAGTCCTCAGCCACTGCCAAGTATAGCAGCAGGGGTTCTCCTTCTTTGGGTTTGTTGAGGAAAGGTGTCCGACCCAAGTAGTTTTTCAACTCTTGGAACGCCTCTTCGCACTCAGGGGTCCATTGAAATTTCTTACNCTTCTCGCACAAGCACAGAACTGATTGAGTCCTCAGCCACTGCCAAGTATAGCAGCAGGGGTTCTCCTTCTTTGGGTTTGTTGAGGAAAGGTGTCCGACCCAAGTAGTTTTTCAACTCTTGGAACGCCTCTTCGCACTCAGGGGTCCATTGAAATTTCTTACCTCCCTTGAGGGTCTTGAAGAAGGGCAGACACTTTTCAGTGGCCCTTGAGATGAAGCGGTTGAGTGTGGCTACCCTACCGGTGAACCGTTGTACCTCTTTGGGCTTCTGCGACGATCTCATTTCGATCAGAGCTTTGATTTTCTCTGGGTTGGCCTCAATTTCCCTCTGGTTCACGATGTAGCCCAAGAATTTACCCGAGGCTACACCGAATGCACATTTAAAGGGGTTCAGCCTCATTCGATATCTTCTCAGCGTTTGGAAAGTTTCATCCAAATGCTTGATGTGTTCATTAGCCCGGAAGTTTTTAACAACATGTCATCAACGTAATCTTCCATAGATTTGCCGAGCTGATCAGCGAATATTTTGTTGACTAACCTCAGGCCAAGAGGCATCACCTTGTAGCAGTAAAGCCCCCTATCAGTGACGAAGGATGTGCTCTCCTCGTCGCTTGAAAACATGGGGATTTGATTGTAGTCGGAATAGGCGTCCATGAAACTTAGTAGTTCATGTCCAGCGGTTGAATCCACTAATTGGTCGATTCGTGGGAGCGGAAAGCTCTACCGTCAGAGGTGACCCTTCTTCAGGGGCCTCTGACATTTCAATGTCCCATACCATGTTGACTCGCGGTTATGCTTTCCTTAGAGAATTGAGGTAGCATTCCCTAGAGCCCATCTGATCACCTCGGATAGTGGCAATTTCTCTCTTCATGGGGAACTTCATGCAGAGGTGATGGGTAGAAGTGACTGTCCATAATTCTTTCAGAGCTGGCCTTCCCAGAATTCCGTGATAGGCGGATTGTCGATCAAGTGATAAGTGTAGCTTTTACAC
>CAIGRR010542282.1:0-11682 GCA_903798365.1 Fraxinus sp. 1973-6204 | reverse complement strand
CTCAAAGTTAACTCATATATTTCATATAGAAAATCACAATAATCTTCAAATATTTACACTTCAAATTGAATTATCAGTAATCCACAACTAATGCAACTGATTCAAGTTCCTTATCTATATCTTACCTGATGACCTCTCCCTTTTCTCTTCTTCGCTCTTTCCTAAACTTTTCGTTTGTTGCATGTTCTAGGTGAAGAAGACATAAATTTTTTTTTTTTTTTGTATATATAAATGTAAAGAATAAGAAAAATACAACCACCGTCTTTCCCTAAGGAAAATACCGCGTCTCGCCGCCTACATTTTTGACGAAATTTTTATAATTTGATTCTCATTTTTCTCTTCTTCAATTTAATTTTTCCCTCAACAATTTGTCTTTTATAACCTCCCACCGCCTACTTTTTGACCAGAGAAGATTCTCATTTTTCTGAGGATGAAGAGGGAGGATAAAATGGGAAAAGAAAAATACGTCTGGAATGAACAGTGCAAAGAGGATTTCCTCTTTTAATAGAAGATGGATATACTGAAACTCATAATGTAATTAAATATTAATAATTAAATAATTTAGACATCTTTCACTCAAGTTTCTAAATAAGAATAATTTCTGTTATCTTTCTTTTATCACAAATCAACATGAATTTATATCTATCAAACTATGTTAGCCCCGATTTTACTACTTTTTCCAAAAAGACGAAGAAATCTGTTATAAGGAGGCACATGCATTTGCTAAATGGATCAAAGTGTACATCTAGTTTGACAGCCCCTCACAATAGAGGAGGCCCGCTTTTTTTTTTTTTTTTTTGANTTTTTTTTTTTTTTTTTGGAAGAAATCTATTATAAGGGGATGTACAACTTGGTGTACAAGAAGCTTTAGTGTAGCTAAATTGCAATTACTGTCGTATCTCAGAAACTTTCGTGCCACTATTTAATGTTCATGCCTATAATTGAGACCCAGTAATACACGTCAATCAAATGGTGAGAGAAACTGAATGCTCCATACTCCAAAAAGTACTAGAAAATTTTCCCGCGTTAAGATTCTGGTGAACATAGACCTCACACATTCGACCTTGGATGGATGAACATTTTGCCAGAATCTCGGCGAAGTGTTAAAAACTTTTATTTTGAAGGTTGTAAGATTGATCATAGACACTAGAATGATGATAAATATCTTTATAACCAAAACCAATGCTGAGCAGTAATACTAATCTCAATAGAGTTGACACACCTGCCTTGATTTGAAATATTTGCAAAACTCTTCTTAAATACACTTGGTCTTTCAAACTACTTGCTTTTCACAATCCAACCGCAATAGATCATTTTTCAGCCAAAATGATTGGCTGACAGCATAATCTTTCGCATGCAGTTTCAAACAGCCAACCATATTAAAGAGTCGAACTGTTTGAGGGCATCTCAAGCTTACTATCAATTATAGATTCATGACTAGTCATGTTCCCAAGAAAAGATAATTTCGAGCACACAACTGCATTATCTCTTACCTCGAGCTCATTTCGTTTTGCAAGAGGATTTTCATTTCGGCTAGTTTTATGCTAGACCAGGAGAGATTCTTGAAGATGGGGAAGAGGCATGCTGGTAACAAAACATATTCGTAGAATGAAGGGGTAGAAAGGATATACCTTCCTTCATGAGGATGTCTTGAGGCAGTTATCACAGGGGTTAGAACCATATTTGCAGGTATTCCGATCAAAGGATTCTCCAAAGTGCTCAAGTAATGCTTGCCTACGACATTCATCCTGCAGGATGCACACAGAATCTATATTTAAGCAAGCTTACAGATTTATGTGTTAGCATATGACGAGGCAATTTGTCACTTTTAAGAATATTTAACTGTATATTATATGGAACTGTACCTTCTGCTCACAGTATTGCTGCATTTTTCGAGCTTGATCCATGGCCGTCCTGAAGCTTTCACTTCTACCTCCTTGTCCACTTCTCAGCATACATACAACCCGGCTGAAATCCTTCTTCTGGTATAAAACAATGCATATGGAAGGAAGATTATCTCGTCCTGCCCTTCCAGATTCCTGATAGTAGCTTTCAATTGATTTGGACATGGTGTTGTGAATGACGAACCGCTGAAAAAATTAGAAATGGTGACATGAACAAGGTCTATGAGTCAATTTTCTCATAATGTAACAGTACAGGAAGGCCAAAAACGTTGAATATGGTTTTGATCTACTTTATTAGAGGTAAACGTTTAGTGATTGTTAGACCATTTAAAATACCACATGCATAAAATTCTCCTTAGATATAAGATGAACTACCAAAATATATTTGAGTAACTATGAAGCAAGATTAGAACCAGCAATAGGGAAATCACTTACAACATCAGGTTTGTCTATTCCCATCCCAAAAGCAATAGTAGCACAAACAACGTCGACTTCTCCAGTATGCCATTTCTTCTGGACTGCAACCCTCTGACGAGCGGCCAATCCAGCATGATAGTATGCTGTTTTAATTTTGAGTTTCTCATTCAAAAACTTTGAGACCTCCACACATTCATTTTTCGAAAGGCAGTATACAATTCCACATAAGTTCTTGAAACGATCCAACAGTAATTTCCCTAGCTGCTTTAGTGGTTCTTTAGTTTTCCCCATCACTTCGTACTTTAAGTTGGGTCTGTCAAAACTTGTCTCGAGGACAATTGCATGGGGAATTCTCAATGCATTTAAGACGTCCTGCACATAATGAATAGTCAAGATCATTTCACAGAATAAAAAAAAAGAAGTAACAATAAAGTGCAAGGAGAAGTATCAGCCTAACCTTACGAACTGTCTTTGTTGCTGTGGCAGTTAAAGCCATCAAAGGAACACGAGGAAAGTTTTGTTTAAGACATCCTAATACCCTGTAGTCTGGACGAAAGTCATGCCCCCACTGGCTGAAAGACATGTCAAACCAAGATACGTACATACCCAACATCTCTTAAAGTTAAAACGAAATTTAAGAAAAAAGAATCTGATTCTTAATAAAAATACAATTTTTGTCATCTAGTATGTGATCCTCTTCATAGGTCCATTATTCAAAGGGATGTAGATCCTACTATTTAAAGAACACAGCATTTTCCACTCGTTTGAATGTGTGTCATACTTTAGACATTTTCCAATTTTGACTCTGTAGTTCTGAATTTTGACAGTCCATTCAAATGACTATCTAAGACACAGGAAATTTGTATAAAATACGGAATCAATGTCATTATTCTCCAGATTCGCTGATGACCATCCCTTTCCTTCATCCAGTCAATACCCTCTCATTTTTATTTTTTGGTTTTTGCTTTGATATTCCCCGTTTTCCTTGCTCTCATTTTTCTTTCTAATAATAGCAATCTATAGAAGAATTTTAGGAATGCATACCTCACACAGTGAGCTTCATCAACGGCAAAGCCCGCTAATTGTCCCTGAAATTTGTGCAATAAACTTTTATATATTATCAAGGGAGTACTATTAACTTGGAAAGCACATAGCATCATACATGGAATTGGCACATTCAAGACTTCAAGAGCATAAAACTCACCTTCCTGTGAAGACATTTTAGGATCTCCTGAAATGGTATATTTCCAGCAACCCTTTCAGGAGTTACATACAGAAGTTTACAAGAAGGGCTATCTTTCCTGGAAACATTTTGAACAAAGTGTAACCAAATAATTTTAACATGGAGAAAATATTAGTAACCAAATTTAAGCTAGAATTCAGGTTATTGGCAAAGAGTTCTTTGATGTTATTCCAAATGACACTGAAAAACGAAGTACTTAGTAGTCCGAGCATTCTTGAAACTCTGGGTTGTGAAATTATCATAACTTTGTCTTAAAGGCCAGTTCAAATGACTATTTTTGGCCAAATGACAAGGCTTGAGAGAGATACTACTGGTTTAAAAGAAGCTCCATGATTTCAGGGCAAAGAATTTTTTCCAGAGATATTCACAACACATTTCCTTCGGAAGTTCAAAAATAAGTTACTATAAACTGAGGTATTATGGGTATGACTTTGATTTTCTTTCTCTTTACTTTTTTTAAGTTAAAAGTTGAAAATTTGATCGAGTCTTCCAGGAAACTTCACCACTGCAGCTTCATGGAAGAATTAGCAAGCAAGTTGAATTGCACTGTAAACTGGGGTTCGCAGTGGAGGAACTGGATCGGAAAAAAGAGGGGTTCTAGTTGTAAGACAGTATCAGACTAGTTGCAAACTGTCACCTTGTTATTCTATACACAACCAATGACAGCTATAAGAATTTCGTCTGGAGAGGGAGTGGAAGCTTAAAAAAAATTGCACAGCCACAGTCAACAGTATTGTAAATAGACAAGTTTGGAATTTAGTGTTTGGTAACTATTTGGCATATCCGTTCTAAAAAGATACAGTTTACAATACATTATGAATAGAAAAGAAAGTGAACTTGCCTAAGTTCTTGAAGTACAGCTGCTGCTTGTGATGGTGTTTGTTGAGAATTTAAAAAAGTTGCCGCTATTCCAAACTTCAGATTTAGCGTGACTATCTGATCTTGAATAAGGGAAAGAAGGGGGGATATAACAACTGTAACACCTGGCTGGAGAATGGCTGGGAGCTGCATGGTATACCATAATGGAGAAAATAAAGCAAACATAAGATACAACTTTCTAATATATGACTGAACTGACTGTAATATTTCATAATGAAGATTCAACCGATCCAATCTTTAATTTTATCTTAGTCACTATTCCCACTTAAGCACCATGAAGGTGTCGTAGCGAGAGACTCCCAAAGCTCCATTGTGCCGCCTTAGAACTTGCTATTGTTTTCGTAATATCCTTGAGAAATGGGTATTAGTTAAAAGGTAATCCATACAGCCATGTGCACAAGTTTGTGTTGTGTGTGACAGCAGAGCCCATGTACATATATATGCACTAAAATGGTGCCTGTGCAGTGCTTTTCTAAGCTTTATATGCCACCTTGGAAATTGCAATTTTTTTATTAAAATCCTTCCAAATTGATAGCAGTTGGAAAGTATCAAGATATTTATTTGATATATTTCGAAATTCAAGATTTGTTTTAAATATTTAACTGTAGTTAGATCTACGAAGTTAAATAAAGTTCCATTTGTTTTATATTTTAACAAAGTATAATCAGAATAAATTCAAACTATTGCTGCCCGCAGCATCTTTTGTTATCTTCACTTCTTTTTTTTCAGTTAGATTTAATTTACATAACTAAAGATTTTCATGCGATTGATTAAGCAATGGTATTACATGCTTGATATTTTACTCTCAAGGTATAATTCTTGTGACCTCTTTAAGGTACTTGCATAGTTGGGTATGCATACCCTTTTGCTGTCCTATTGACTGCCTTTATGAAGTCGATCTATAAATGAAAAAAGTTCCCAGTTAATGAAGTAAAATTGTTACAGAAGATAGAACTCGGATACTTGCAAACAAATAATTTGATGCTTCAGAGAACAGAGCAGAGAGCACATTATTTGATAAGATAAGTGAGTCTGAAACAGATAGTTTTTTCAAGTTCACAAAATTGATATTATCTATTTCTCTTCAGCTATTTAACCCCAATTTTTTTTCCAATTTGAGAGTAGCTAACAGGGGGATGATTTACACTTATAAAAGCTCAAATAGAAAGATGAATGTGCTAGAAAATTCTAGAAGCACCAATAATTGATCAAATAGAAAAGTGATTTCTTAACTATGTATTCTGTTTTTATACATAGCGTACAAGTATAAATTACCCACAGCTTGATCCAACTACAAGTAAAAACTTGATTAAAATTTATCATGACAAGACCAAACAAGTTTAGGCGTTTCTTTATCTAACTGGCCCATAAGTTATAAAGACATTCAACTGGACTTTTAACATTATAAGGTCACGGAGTAACTTCATTTTCCATTCAGTTGATTCATAAAGAAAAAAACTTGTATTCAAAGTAAGAACCTGACCTGATAACAAAGGCTTTTACCACCTCCAGTAGGCATAAGAATAAAACAGTCCCTCTTTTCGAGAGATGCTTTACAAGCCTGGTGCTGCAAGGGTCGAAAACTCCTGTTACCAAATACTACTACATTTGCCAATTCAATGTCATCCAATTGTTGCAATTCTTCATACGTTAGAGTTCCGTGTGCATTTTTGGATGACCTGGATTCTCTTATTTCGCTGAAAATTGATGAAACTGAACTTCGAGTAACACTGCTCCTGCAATCCTTCAAATGTAGATGAAATTTCACTCCTTGGAATTCAGCATACAAACACTAAAAGATTAAGGCTATTAAACTTACCCCATTTTTTTATGGGTGGGGGTTGAGGAAGAGAAGAAATTAGAACGAAGAAGATACTTCATAAATTTCTAACATGAAACAAGATGATTCATCCTCTGAGTATGATGGTGAAACCTCAAATGAATATAAATGAAGCCCATTTTATATGAAGAAAGCAAATTTCACCTGTTAATGCCGCACCCATAAATTGCTTAAAGAATATTCTAAGATACTGAAGTTTCCATTTAACCATGTGGTAATAAATAAAGTTTAGGGCTAGATGGACAATAACATTACTTTTGTTGCAGCCCACAAGAAAGATAGACGTTATTGTGGAGGTCAATATCATGGAAAAAAAGTTGAAGAAATATTACCATAGATGTTGAAGGATGATTATTTGAACATGGAGAGAGGTCCTGACTGCTGCCATCAAGACAATGTTTAGAGGTAAATTTGACGTGCTTATTGCTAGGTATCGTGAATTCTGCCTCCTCGCTGTCACTTGAAGAGTCTATCGTCGTGAAATTTTGACGTTTTTGACATTCAGGAGAATCTTCTATAATGTGGATATGGCTTCTTGAACTTTCATTATCCTTAACATCAGAATTCTTCAGATGATCCTGGTCTAACAACTCAGCCAAAGCACCACAAGCTTCTGACTCCATGGCTTCCACATTATCCCAATCCTCAGTGTCTTCGATAGATTCGGCGAGTGTCGCCAGAAAGTCATCACCACAGTGCTCCACAGTGATGAAGTCTCGTCCATCATCACCTTACCAATATTATGAGCATATAAGTAATTGAACCGGGTATTTGACCACCAACTGAGACTCTATACAGTTATAACAAGCCATGGAATCAATTCCACGACTAAAATGATTTCGGGTGCAGTTCATATAGGCTTGAAGCCAATATGAAAGAGAACCAATGCGATACCCACATGGTATTGCTAACAGAGAATTTTACAGATATCCATCAAAGCTCTCTACTCCACAGTTCATCTAGAAATAAATAAATACAGGCCCTATTCTACATCAACTCGCACTATACACGCACTTAAGGATACAAATTCTAGGTCAATATCTCAACATATAATCGGGCATTAGTGTCATTGTTCTCCTTTGCTAGGTTTTCATTTGTATGTCAATTTTCCCTCAATGAAATCTTTGTTTCACATTTTCTTGCCTTTTAAGTACATAATCATTTTCTATACAGTTCTTCTGATTTTGAGTTCCCTACTGTCTCTACTTACTTGAGCATAGGAGGGCTTACAATAACACAAACCAAAACCTTCTTGTAGGAAACCCCCAAATGCTTCAGTAGGGCAAGTTCATTGTCAAGGATGACGCAGGCCATGTACAATTGGGCTCGCGCATTCAAGGTACAATTTTTAGCATCACCACATAATAATTCTTTCCAAAATTACCCATGTGAATTGCGTGAAAGTAGGATTGAATCACTACAATATTTGATTCAAAGATTTGACTCTTTTTCCGAATTGCAACTTGATTACTGTCACCTAGAACGTGGCTGCAACCAATTTCTTCATAAATAAACAGAAAAACCTACAAAAAAATTTAGGTCACCAATGCTATGGACTACACTAAAATGCGTTACTTTCTATAATCCCAAATAATTAAAAATTCCCAACAATCCCGTTCAAATACCAAATCAAATCAGTACCCACAAATATTAAATCTCTCGCGCCCGCACGCACACGTTAAAATTTGAGAAGTGAAAGGAACATGAATGCTAACCATAGAGCTGAACGAGGCGGTCCAAGCACTTATTGGCCGAATCTGGATCGAATCCAAATTCGAGAGCTAAGCTAATTAACCTTGCTTTTTCTAACTCGAGATCTTCATCCTCCATTTTCTTCCTCGCCAAAAACCCTGATGAATATTTTTTTTCCCGCGCTTTCAACCTGCAATTATCCCCGTTATTTGATACTGGAGGCCTGGACGGTGACATTTTTAGACTACACTTTGGGCTTTAGATATCGAAATAGGCCCAATTAAAATGGCCCATTCTTAAAGCCCAGAATTAAACCCAAATCTGATCTCTTCTACGAAAATTGTGGACACTCCAAGCCCATACCGCTCGCCCGCAGCATTTGAGGTGAATTTCGGTCTTTCATTTTCATTTTTATTTTTAATTTTACTTAAAAAGAATTATTTTTTTAAAGGGTAAAAATCAAGAAATCGGGTGATTCAAAGAAATCGGGTAAAAAGGACTAATTCAAACTTTTACGTTATTTATTATATTATTATTTAACTGATGTAAAATTTTACCTTAATACTAGACGTAACTGCATTAATAACAGCTAACATTGGACAAATGAACACCAATTTCGCGAACTATGACAATTGAAGAACACTTCAGTACTTAAGGTTGCTAAGCTCACTTTTGATGCCTTTGTTTCATTTTTTTATTTTGCTTCCACTTCTGGTTGTAACTTGAACCATCGATAGAAGTCCTAATGTATAAAAACAGTTCGATTTTTAACATTTTAGTTATAGTTACACAATCTATTCAATAATAATAAAATAAAAAATTAGATTTTTCTTAGATCATCACTTGATCTCAGATATCCGATTTTATGAAGTTTTGTTTTGTTTCTCATCTTGAGTGGATGTCTATAAATTTAAAGTGAGACAATTTCAATGTGGCAAAGTAGAGACATTTTTTTTAATACAGAAAAGTCAAGAATATGAAAGATCCCAATGACAAATATTTCCT
The DNA here is from genome assembly GCA_903798365.1 of Fraxinus sp. 1973-6204. Classification (NCBI taxonomy): domain Eukaryota; kingdom Viridiplantae; phylum Streptophyta; class Magnoliopsida; order Lamiales; family Oleaceae; genus Fraxinus; species Fraxinus sp. 1973-6204. The sequence goes on along the minus strand of CAIGRR010542282.1, from coordinate 2,702 downwards.
TTCACAAAAACTTTATAATATAAATATTTTATATTTATTTTAAGGTTACCTTTTTATTATTACCAATACTTTTATCATATTTTGTCCCAACAAACCTCTTTAATTATTATTTCGAGTTTAGTGTTACCATAAATTTATAAGTAAATGACTATAACTTATTTTCATATTAAGATCAATAGAACATAATCATTCAAAAATCGTAATCGACGTCTTCTAATATTTGCCAAAAATATAACATTATGATCACAACATTCGTCATCACTCAATAACATGTAAACCAATCCTCATGGTATGACCATGGGCGGATTTAGGGGAGCCCATTTCAAGGGTATATATATAGAACAATTTCATAGGTACAGGAAACTATTGACGGAAATGATATGGGTACTGCATTGACAGCATTTGTATGATATATTTTCTGTATTTGTTATATCAAAAATCAATGAAAAATTGTCAATTTTTTTTTTAACATATTAACCCAACTTAAAAAAAGTTTTTAGTCCGATCTTTGATCTACTCCTAGTTACAACACTCATCATCACTGTTACTTATTACGACTCGTGTACATGTTATATTTCCAACTAAATTACTAACAAGTAAAATGTGATATCATAGTGCACCTATTCATTTTAATTATTTCGAATTTACGAAATTTATCTCCGATAAATTAGTATGTCCAATTCATGATTTTCCCCATAATCGAGGAATTCTACCGCTTACAATTTTTTTTCCTTGGGTTAAAATGATTAATTGCATAATTTAATTTAATTAGATTAATTTATGAAAAAATTATAAATTGCATGTTTTATCTTCTTATATATTAAAAAAAAAAAAAAACGTGTATATATATTTTCCATCTAGTCATCTTGCCCCCACTTCTTTTAACTTGCACAGCCCCTTTCTCCTTCTAACTCCCCCACTCCACCTCTAAGCAATGATGGTTGGTTATGGGAAAATACAAGATTATTTATAGATTATACAGCATACACCACAGCAACTCTTTTTTTTTAATTCACTAATTCGGCATTTAGTGACAGAGAGCATAACATTTCTTTTATTATATTTCTACTACACGTGCATTCCTAAAATACGTTGAAGAAAGCAAAAAGGCAAGCTTGCTGATTCTCTTTTTGGTGATACTGCAATTGAAAATTTCATTTGCAATTCAACTCTAGTAATTTTTCTAAAGATCTTAACGAAGTATCATATTCCATACACAAGGCGTTTACGCTTTTGAGAAAGTTATACACTAGCATGTACGTAACTGTTAATTGTTTTGTGGAAATTATGTGTAATTGAAGGTAATCACTACGAATATTTGTGATTGAAGGTAATCACTACAATAAAAGCACGTCGATTGATCATCGATTTACTTTGATTTACGACAGTTGCATGTTATGTTAATGTTTGTATATAATTGTCTTTTTAGCATGTGTACATACTACTGAGTGTTTCTTCGAAATGCTCACCCTCATTATACATTTCAGATTGACAAGCTTGACGGGAGGCGTGATGGCGGACGACAGTGATTATTACCATATGTAAATTATGTTTTATCTTGACTCTTTTATGGATTCAAATGGACCAATGACTTTAGTATTTTGTTTAAAGACTAACTTTGTAAAATCATTTATATTAGTTGCTGTCCTTTCTAAATTTCAGATTTCTTCTAGCCACAAAAAATGCGATATCTCGAATTATAATATGAATTTCAACTTGAAATAAAAAGAGGATTGAAAGCCCTATGAGTTCACTGACCATAGAAATTTGAATCACCTTCATAGCATGTCTGATGATTTTGTTCTAATTTTTTTTAAAAAAAAACTGCGACGATGAATCACATTTCGTCGAATAGTCCATTTCGTTGTACCATTTGACATAGCAATCAAAGGAGTTTGACCTTGAAATTTTAAATGGATCTTACCTATAGGGTTAGGTACTTTATTGTTAAATTTCAAGATTTTATGAGTAAGTTAAGTAGGTTAAAACATTTTTGCGCAACAACTAAATATTTCTAACAGTTTTACGAGTTATTTGACTTGACATTAAAAGTTCATTATTATTATATTTTCTTTTAAATTTTTCCACTTTCAAATTTTGTAGAAATGAAAATTTTCTTTCTGTACCAAAGTTCGAAATAAATTGTAAATCTTTGATGCATAAAAAAAAAATTAAACGAATCACGAAAGTTAGAAAACGAAGAATTGAGAGTGCTCCGGGTATTAGGATCTAGGGCGTTACACTTTGCCAAGCTCAGAGTTCTGGTCACAGTGTAGGCAAACATTTTCCAGATAAATTGACCACTTGAAGATAAAATCAAAGGGCTCAAATGCATAAAATATATTCTAAAAGCCAATTGCGAATTATTGAGACACAGCTCTCCGAAAAGAGAGTTCTGAATAACTTGTAGAAGACACGGGAACTCAAGAATTTCTGTTGACACTCTAAAAATGCAGCCCAAGATGAGAAGCCCAATTGGGGAGTCCAAGATAAAGGCCTAGTAAGAATCATTGATGAAGGTAATAGAAGCCCAGGAACAAGGAAGCGCCGTCGCTCAGGCTTGCAGAACGCATAGAACCTGAACGAATGAAGAGCCATGTGATCGCCCAGAGCGATAGCCCCATTATCGCCTAAACAGTCGAGTCGCCCAGTATTGAGCGCATTTAAGGCATCGTGATCACCCAGTCCAGCAGTTATGGAAG
>CAIGRR010542179.1:0-12467 GCA_903798365.1 Fraxinus sp. 1973-6204 | reverse complement strand
GAAAGCTACCAAAACTACCAAATACGCAGAGTATCTTTATATGAAATATCTTTTGATAGAGGTGATATTCGTAAAAGATGTTATCGTCTCGAAAATACACTGTGACAAGAGGAGGCACATCATCTCGAAAGTACCATTTCAACATGTGTGTCACCTCCAAAGAACCATTTCAGAGGGAAGGATATGTGTACTTGTAGAGGTGGCCAACAACTTTGGATGAGATGTCTAATCACCTCGACCAATAGTTCAGCCACCTCAAAGAGATGTGGAGGAGGGAGATGGAGTGGAGCGTGGATCTCATGTTTCCCCCTTGCTTTGTCTTTTTTTTTTAGTTGTCCGTCAAGTAATTTGTCTCATAGGATGAGGCATAAGAGCTCCTTTGTTGAGATCAATTCAAATTGAATTCATTACTCAACATGAGGAGGTGCTCTTCATCAGAGTGTTGTATTGGCATTGTATGTAAACAAGTCATTCGATCCACATAAGTGAGAGAATATGTAAGGAAAATTTGTTAATAGAATTATTCTACACACGTCCTAGCACGGTTCTTTTTAATATGCCAAAGACATAATTAAAATGAAGTAATACATATCATTACACAACAAACAACATTGCCCTCTAAGACACAATTTTGACTTGAAAGACATGGGCAGGCCAACTATATATTTTCTCCCAATCAAATACTACGATTAATTAATAATTAACTATAGTACGAATGACTTTTTCTTTCTTTATTATTTATTTGTATGTCATTATTGCATAAAGAATGAATGAGTTCTTAATCAATTCACAATAGGTTTAAATCACAAAATATGTTTATTTTTTTAATCGAAATGCTAGTTAAACTTAAACGACATTTTTACGTCTTCATTCAGATATAGGGGAAATTAAGTTCTCATTTGATTTAGATAAAAATCAGATTTTTAGTAAATTTGAATAAAAGTTTATGTAAAATGTAATTGAAAAATTGTGAATTAAAATTGATTATTAACTTCACCTTAAATTTTAATTAATTTTTTTAGTTGAACCAAACAACATTTGAATGTCCTTTACCATTTCCATTAAAAAATTGTAGTCCAAAACATTTTATTCGTAGAATTAAAATTAAATTTTAGTAAATTTTAATAAAGGTTAGTAGATATGTAGTTAAAAAGTTATGAATTTTATAAATTATTATATAATTAAAATTATATGATTGTTTGCCTTAAGTTTTTTTTTTTTTTTAATCAAACACGAAACTTTGCGTGATATTTATGAAACCACCCAAAATAACTTTTGTACGTAGACCCAACTGGTTCCTCTGTAATTCTCGTGTCATTTTCTCATATTCAGTTCCTTTGGAACCATATAAACCGATCTTTCTTTTTCTCCAAAGGGAGCGGGAATTACTCGTCGGAATCTCCACAGATTCCTATCGGAGATGATAAGCGAGCAACTCTGAGAGAGAGAGAGAGAGAGAGAGAGAGAGAGAGAGAGAGAGAGAGAGAGAAGAGTACATGTGGTTAACTTGCAATGTAGGCGAAAATAGCAAACACAGCAAGAAATGGAAAGGGAGAAGAAGACAAGAGAAAGGCATCCAGGCTTTGAAGGTTATTTGCACGCTACTGATACCTCTTCAGTTCTTTCTTTCCTTTGCCTTCTGCCGCAATTTATTCCCTTTTTTTTTTTTCACTCTGGAAGGTTATTTGCTCAGCGTTGTTTAAATTCTTCGAATCGGTTTCGTTGTCTTCTACTTTCTGTCCCTCTCGTTTTGCCCTGAGTTTTGTGTATCCTCGTAGATGGTGGTGTGATTTCTTGGAGGTGCGTGCTTTTTGAAACTAAACTTTTTTTTCCCAGTAGTTAATGTGTTTGAGCTTTGACCCTTTGCTTTTTTTGGCGTTTCAAGTCCAAAGATTCCACATTTAGATATCCGAGGCTTGTACTGGGTGATCTGATGAAGATTTTTTTGGTGAATTTGCTGGGTTGTGGGGGGTTTATGTGAACTTTGGCTGAAGCTGATCTGTCCTGTTTTCTCCAGCTGCTCAATTTTCCCTCCCCTTATCTGAAACTTCCAGAATTCAGGGAATTTGTCTTTGGAACTGTTGAATTTTGGGAAAGATGTCCTTTCTCGTATTGAGTAAATATTAGTTCGAAAATTTAATAGCTTTTTTTTTGGTCGAAATTTTTTAAAATGAAACTTTTACAGTGGGAATTTGTGAGAAAAAAAGATGTTTTAGAACCATTGTTTTTGCAGTCCATTATGAAACTGAAGATCTAATTTTTCTCTGCTAGATTTGTAACTGAAATTTGATCTATATACATGTTATGATTTATCCTGTCCTTGGCAATAAGCAGTGGGTTCCTCGGCTTATCAGTCTTTGTTTCGAGGTTTCTCGAGCTGTTATCTGGTTCTACCATTGCAGTCTCTTCCCTTCCGCCAAACACCCAATTCATCATTGAATTCTTCTTGCAGGTATTTTTAAAATCAGATTGTACTAGAAATTTTATAGAATTGGTATCCTTTTGATGGTGGTGGATCATGGCCTTGGACGAAATCTTTTGGAGAGATTTCACCATGCCATCTGGAATGATGAACCCACCCACATGCTTGTCCCCTTACCCCTTTGTTCTTCTCTGAGGAGCTTTCCTCAGACGAGGTATTGGTGGTTGCCCATACCACGTTCAATTTGGGTCTTAATGGAGAACATATGAATTTTAATTTAGTTAGGGAATTTAACAGTTTGTGATACACTTTAAGACAATATTAACTTCCATTTCTTTTCAGCCTCTCCCTCCCACCCCACTGCCGAAAGAAAACAATAAATACTGCGAGCTACTTTCCACGTTGTACCTTAGATGACTTTCTCCTTTTTTCCTTTACTTAGGCAGGTTGGTTTTTAGATATATAAACACCAGTCCTGGTTTATATGGTGACAGTATGCTACACAGCCAAATTGCAGGCTTCTTATTTTCAACCCATCTATGGCATGATCCTAATAATAGGAAAATACTTCAACAGTAAAGCAGGATTAGGCCAATCTGATTAATAATATTTTCCTCCTCTTCGAGAGAATAAAATCCTGGAATGGGAGTGGGATTGAGGATTTCATTCGTTTGCTTACTTTGTACAAAAAGATGTTTTGCTTTGCAATTTGCGCACTGTGAAGAAAGAAAGACATGTCAATCCAGCAGTGTGTCATAAATGTCAAAATAACATTCTAAGAAAGAGTATCTGCGTATAAATATTTGTTCACAAGAACTTGAATGTTCCATATTCACATTCAGTTTTCGGCATTTTTGAGACTTATGTTACCTTTTGGTGGATGCCTTTATACAGGTTTGAAAAAAGGAGGAACACTTACAAGGGCACGTTGCTCCATCACTAAAGAATAAGATCCTAGCGGACTCTCAGATGGCAAAGGGTTTTGAACTTCCTGAATATTATCTACGTCGTGGTCGGAAAGTTAACCTTACGTTGGGGAAGCAGGTAGTTGGGGAAGAAAGAGCATCCAGCCATCCATTGCCAAATGCTGTTGACCATGATCTGGGTGCTAGACCTAATTCCATTGCAGGTTCTGCATCTTATTGCATGGATGCACCAGAAATAAATATCGTGGGTGATCGATATGATCTTTTTTCAAGCTCATTGTCGGATTTATTTACAAGAAAGTGTAAGCCCTTTCTTTTCCTTGGTCAATTAATATAGCACCCTACAACTGGTCTAGTATAGCAGAGCAGCCAGCTTCAAACTTCAAAGCTTACCTTATTAATTATTTTCCTATATTTGAAAACTGGTGCCATTTTCCAAATGTTTTACGAATGTCAGAAATTGCTTTCAATCTTTTTGTCTTTCTTGAGATGCAAAATTTGGTAGCTTTGTAAATTTACTCTGTGTCATTTAAGTTACTGAGAATAAAATAAAATAACAGTCATTTTTTCTCATTGTATTTTTATAATGCAGTAATATTATCATCAGATGATGCACCATATGGTCATTCTGTTGGTGGTACTGCATCACACTATAAGGAAGAGGAACCTTTTGAATCCCTTGAAGAAATTGAAACCCAAACTATTGCTAATCTTCTTCCCGATGATGATGACTTGTTTTCTGGTGTGACTGATGGGCTTGACTGCATTGCATGGCCTAACAAGGGGGATGATGTGGAAGATTTAGACCTGTTTAGCAGTGTAGGAGGACTGGAGTTAGGAGAAGATGGTTCCTTGCAAAGAAATTCCAAATTTCCTGGTGTACATTCAGTTAATCTGCAGGGGAAATGTGGTGCTGATGGTGGGGAGCACCCTTCTAGAACACTTTTTGTGAAAAATATTAACGGCAACATTGAAGACTCTGAATTACGAACCCTTTTTGAGGTATGCCATGGACTCTTCCATTTTGGTGTTCCAAGTAGTAATTCAGACATACTTTACTTTTCGTACCATACTGACTGTTGTCATCCCTTTGTGTTGAATTGGAATTGTAGCAATATGGAGATATCTGCACTCTATATACAGCAAGCAAGCATTGGGATTATGTTATGGTATCATATTATGATATAAGAGCAGCCTGTAATGCTATGAAAGCTCTCCAGTCTAAGCCACTATGGCATAGGAAACTTGACATACATTTCTCAATTCCAAAGGTGAAGTTTAGCTTTGTTGTCTTTCAAAACTCACGTTTCAAACCGTGTTTCTCTTTCTATTCATTTGCTTTATACTCATGTTTATATATCATGTTTGGCCAAGCCTAAAAGGGTAAAATTCCTTTCTAAGAATGAGATAAGAGCATGCTATTATAGAAGCCCCTTTTTTTGTACTAAAATTTCAAAAAAGTAACTTGTAAATAGAATTCAAACATGTCTGGACAAGGAGGTTATTTAAAATTAATTTTAAATACAAACATGTTTGGCTAAGCTTAGAAGTTACTTTTATTTTAAGCTTATCCAAACAAGCCAATAGTTTCATCATTGTAATGCATGCTGCTATTTATCACAATTATAAACTGGACATTTGCTTGCTTACCACCTATATCAGGAAAATCCATCTGCGGAAAACATTAATCAGGGTATTCTTGTGGTTTTCAACCTTGACTATTCTATGTCAAACGATGAACTCCGCCAAATTTTTGGTGTCTATGGCGAGATCAAGGAGGTGAGCATGGGTGCCAACTTAATCGATTCTGTTTATACATCAATCAAATTACTAATTATTGTTTTCTGGATGTAGATTCGTGAGACTCAGAATAGAAGTAATCACAAATTTATAGAATTTTATGATGTTAGAGCTGCAGATGCCGCTCTTCGTGCATTAAATGACAGTGGCATTGAGGGAAAGTGTACTATACTTGATCCAAGCCGACCTCACGGTCCCAGAAGGTAGATATTTAGCTCTTTTGTCATTCACTATGTTCTTCCCCTGCGTCCTTTCTTTCTTTCATTTTGTTTTGGCAGTTTTCATTTAAGAAACCAACCTTGCAGTCAAACTTCAGTTGAATTCGAGTAATTAAAACTTTCTTCTGTAGTGACGAGTACTTATTTCTACCAAGTGTAAAACTAAACTTTGTTATGTGTAGAATAATGCAGACGTTTTCATCAAAACTGGACCAAGAAGAATTTGGCCTTAAATTACAGCGGGATAGCCCTCCTATACGCTTAACTGAATTTTCTGGTATTATTAATTCTTATAGTGGACATTGACAACTAGCTTTCAGTTAACAGAAAACTTGTTATGCTGAGTGAATTATTTTGCCAGGGCCATTTTTGCATGGGGTAATCACCTCTAGTATTGACAGTGGAACTATAATGGATGCACACTCGACAAATGGAGTCCCTATAAACCCATTATTGGATAATATGTTTCACCATGGCGTATCTTCTAGTGTTCCCGATGCCATACCATGTTTGGTAAGGGTGGGATCAATTGGATTACAATCTATTGTCAATGAATCTGGTCGTGCACAGAGCCATCTGAAGTTTGAACTCGGAGGCACACCATATTTTCATCCCCATTCACTTCCAGACTATCACAGGGATTTATCTAGTTGGCCTTCTTGTGATTCTCCTGGTAATATCACTGCAAACATTAGTGTCATACGACAAGGATTGATGGAAAACCAGCAATTTGGTAGAGTTAGCTCTAACGGGAAGCAAATTGATCTAAATGATGATGGTGGTAAGTACGAAGGAATTATTGTTTTGTTATTTTCAGGTTCACTGGTTAATCAGTGTGTATTAAGGCTTATACTTAAAGGCAGTTATCTTAGACAATAAGTCTAAAGGGTGAAGAACACACTGAAAAGCTTACTTGTCCTAACCAGTGTCCTTGTATAGCATATCATTTTAGGTAAAAGGAAGAACCGAATCTGACTAGTGAAATTTTATTCTTGTGGGATTATTTGATTTCCCATTTATTTGACAACACTTCTACGGCTGTGTTTAAAAAAATAATCTTCATCATACTTACATTAAAAAATTGCTAGCTTTCAACTTGTGTTTTCCTTTCGTTTAATCTGTTTTTTCTTTCTCAGTTGTTAGTTCCTCTGGAACTGGGAGCTGCCCCCTTCCTGGGTGTAACTGCATGTGGAGTACTTCACACTATCCTCAGCCTGAAGGCATTGTGTGGCCAAACTCATCATCATTTGTCAATGAGATTGGCAATGCTCACCCTCATCACTTGCATGCAGTTCCTACAGCACAATCTTATAAGCTGAATGCACTTCTACCTATAAATAACCTCCATGTGGGATCAGCACCATCATTCAATCCTTCTCTGTGGGATAGACAGCACACTTATGTCAGTGTATCTCCTGATGCTACTGTGTTCCACCCAGGTTCCCTTGGGAATATGAGGATTTCTGGTCATTCATATCCTCCCTTGGAATTTGGTCATCATAATATCTTTCCTTTCGCGGGGGGAAATTTCGTAGACCCTCCCATTCCTTCCAAAAGTTTTGGACTGCACCCCCATCATCAGAACTACATGATGTTTCCTGAAAGAGGCCAAATGATTCCCATAATCAGTTCATTTGATTACCCAACTGAACAAACCAGAAGCCGTCGGAATGAAGGCAGTTCGAGTCAAGCTGACAACAAGAAACAGTTTGAGCTTGACATAGACCGAATTGCACAAGGAGACGACAAGCGGACAACAATTATGATAAAGAATATCCCTAACAAGTAAGTACTTATCACTTCAATTTTCTGAGATCTCAAGTTCATTTCTCCAAGTTGACAAATTTAGTGTTCTTGATTTGAAATTCCATTTTTGCTATTCACTTACACAGAAGTCAAGCTGGTAAGATGTACATGGGACTCAGTAACTAGATTTTAACGTTGCTGCTTGATATCTTTGTTTGAGATTTTTGGAATGTTGATGTCGGATTGACCAGTCAAGTCTAATATAGGAACACCGACCACGTTTTATTCTGTATCATTTATGTACTTGCAGCCCTCTGTTATCTGTTTCATGCCTTATTTTGTACTCGCTCTTCTCCATATCAGTTCCTTTCCTCTTTTTAGTTTGTTAATGCTCTCATCAGGTAAATATGTGGAAGCTTTTACTACAGGGGTTAATTTATTGCAATCAACTTGAACACATGACATTCCCGTTTTAACAGCAAGTGTATTTTTACGGCACAGATTAACTCAAAAAGCTTCCTCTTGATGCTGCGTGTTTTTAGTTTGCATTTGCATCACATAAATGTAATGTGACCATTATAAATTGAGTTCTATTTTAATATCGAAACTGTCATATGGTAGTGGACCTTCCAAACCTGGCTATTAGATGTTGGAAACATGGTGGATCTCAGTTGAAGACAGTTGTATCACTTCATGTTAGACAACTTATAAGAGACATTCTTGATGATCTAATAATGATTTTTTTTTCTTCATTTTTGTCTGTGGTGCATTATTCTATTTTGTTCTCGTGGCAAGTGTAGGTACACCTCAAAGATGCTTTTGGCTGCAATTGATGAACGTCATCGTGGGACATATGATTTCATTTACTTACCCATTGATTTTAAGGCATGATTTTTTTATTATTATGATTATTTTTTTTAACTGCTGAGCAGTTACTTATGTTTGGAGCAACATGTTTCGGGATTATTTTATAATGTGGCCACTTCTTATGTATTTATCGGTTGGTAATCCATTTTACTGCAGAACAAATGCAATGTGGGTTATGCATTTATAAATTTGACTGATCCATCACTCATTATTCCTTTTTATCAGGTATTATTTATATTTTGATATCAGATCCATTATATACAATGGTCCTACTTGTATTTGAATGCTCAAGGGAAATACAAAAATAACTGGCGTTCTTGGCAGACATTCAATGGAAAGAAATGGGAAAAGTTTAACAGTGAAAAAGTGGCATCCCTGGCATATGCTCGTATACAAGGGAAAGCTGCACTCGTTGACCACTTCCAGAATTCAAGCTTGATGAATGAAGACAAGAGATGTCGTCCTATACTCTTCCGTAGAGATGGTCCCAATGCGGGTGATCAGGTACAAACACTGCTTCCCTGGCACTGTGTATTTTTCCAGATGCACTCATTATCTTCATGAATGTGAGGTCCCTGTATTCAGAATTGATTTATCATTTTATATGGTGAAAAGGTGGAGATTGGGTTGCTTGTGATAATGCATATGCATGTCGTTACCTGGAAAATTTGTACCTTTCTTTTGACCAAGCACGATACTTTGCTAGTCCAACTACTCTTTATTTCATTTGAAACTAAGAACATGAAATGTCTGATATTTTCCTGTTTCCTATACAGGTTCCCTTCCCAATGGGCAATAGTTTTCGTCCAAAACCTAGCAAAAATCGGGCCTGCACTACTGAGGAAAACCATCAAGAAATCATATCAAAATCATTGAACGGGAATGAATATAACAATGGAGACTCATCTTCAGGTTCAGGAAAGGATTCAGATTGAATCCCCCCACACACACCACAAACTTCATTTTTTGTGAGAATTACCTTGTTGAATTGATCAAATCTCAAGTATAAAGCCCATTTGTCACAGGCTTATTGTAGCACCAAGTTTTGATCGACGAATTTGAGGTTAATTCAAATATATATGTACAGGGTTACTGAGCTACTGGCAAAATATGCCAAATAAAGGAGGCTTCTCTTGACAACTGAGATGTTATATCTTTTGAATTGGAGAATACCAGCGTCTTCTCTACCATTCTTACATTCTGTTGTGTATTGAGTTGTGATCTTTTTCATATGCTGGAAAATTTACAATCAAACCACCAAGTAATATCCATTAGAATCAATTCTGGGCACAGTGGTTTGGGTGCGAACAAGTCATATAGAATCAGCATTAGGTGTAATATTTTCNACCATTCTTACATTCTGTTGTGTATTGAGTTGTGATCTTTTTCATATGCTGGAAAATTTACAATCAAACCACCAAGTAATATCCATTAGAATCAATTCTGGGCACAGTGGTTTGGGTGCGAACAAGTCATATAGAATCAGCATTAGGTGTAATATTTTCCACAACCTGTACTGCTACATAGTATTCAATTAGATGTAATTTGCATGTAATAAATCAATGCACGAGATATCAACTTATGTCAAGGTTGAACATAGCATCAAGAGAAACAAATCTCTGAGCCTGGTTCGACAAGTCTGTTGACATAATACCATTTGATAGTTGCCGCAGACTACCACCGCCTTTAAATATTTAGGAATGGAAGAAAAAAAAATTAAAACAAGATTAAAAAGCAGAAATAATTGCATGTTGAAGCAACCTCGAATGTAGTTACTAAAATCACATTTTTATGAATATTGCTTTCTCATTTAAAAAGTGGAAAAACTAAAATTGATTTAACATATATTTACTATAATGAATCTAAGCTTTAAACGTTTGATGCCAACTTATTTTCATTTGTAATATTATGATATTAATTTAATCTTCTAAACTTAATATAGTATAAATGTAAAGAATATAAAAAATTGCAAAATTTTGAGAAAATGGTACTAATCATGCGCTGTAAAATATTTATCGAATTTTCAACTAGCTTTATAAAATTAACCACAAATTCACCATCAAAATAAGTATTGTTAAAATCAATGGTTCAAAGTGTTGCCACGTCAAACAATATCATCTATAATGTTAAACTTAATGTACTTGTAGAAAAACCGTTTTAAAAAAAAAATGATGACGTGTCTTTGTAATTATAATTAAACCAATTTGCCAGAGAAAAATTGACATGTTTGTTGACATCATCTCACATGTGGTGGACTCATGCAGGACCCATATAAATTATAAGACAAATTCCCTATTGTGTGGCCCTCCCTACAGCCTAGCATTCTCCTTGTAGTTGTCATAAACCTTAAGACAATTTTATGTAACTTGCTCATAATAATGAGTAAAAGTAAAAATAGTCAAAGAGAATTAGTGTGAAGAATTAATTATGGGATTGGACTGGACTAGAGTGGATTGGAGTGGAGACACCCTCCCTGGCTGCCGAGCATTCTCCTTGTAGTCGTCATAAACCTTAGACAATTTTATGTAACTTGCTCATAATAATGAGTAAAAGTAATAATATTCAAAGAGAATTAGTGTGAAGAAGGAATTATGGGATTCCCCCGCCCTTTTTGGGAAAATGTGTTTTGAAATAATGATTTTTTAAAAAATTTGTAGTTAAAAAAAAAAATTGAATTTGTGTAAAATTATTCTATGAAAGAATGTTTGATTGAAAATGAATTTTTTTAAAAAATGGTTCTCAAACAGGGGCTTACTCATCTTAAAAGTCGAAAGATGAGGGGGGAAGGTGCAGCATGAGTTCTTCTTCTAGGGTTTATTGCAAGAATTATATTACTTCTTCTAGAGGTGTATTATTTATGTATTTCTCAAAAGTCAATTTAAACAATTATATTGAGAAATATCACCTATAACGGTAGCAACGAATAAAAACATACAATTTAACCCCAACTATATGAAGTTAGGGTAGTGATAGCATAGAAAGCAAGCCTAAGGGCAACTATATTTCCCGTATAAGGCACAAAACAACTAGAGTCAACGTTTACCATATTCAAAAGTACTGCAATATCATTTAGAATTAAGGCATTTAGAGCAGTAGTTGAGACTATATAATACTTTAAATTTCTCATTGTGCATTGCAATTCTCTAAATCAATGTGAAGGCCACTTTTTATAAATCAAAAGTCACATCTCGATGCTAAGGATTCTGCAAACTTTCAGACTAAACAAGTTTTTCTTAGTGTACAAATTAAAAAAGTGAATAATACTTGTAAATTCATGAAATATGTGAATAAAAAACAGTAAACAAACAAAAGGGTGCCTAGTCGCGATTGGTTGAAACAATGGAGCTCGTGGCATCCAAGACTCCTAAAATTTTTGAACGTGTATACCCGCCCCTACCCTCCATAGAAGTCCCTTAACAAGTAGTTCACAATCTTGAATAATTCGTTTCCGAAACAAAATGAAGAATCCGGCCTTTGTCGCAAGCTATCAGAAAATCCCCATCTCGAAATTATTTACCCTCCAAAATCCATGTATTCATTGATTATCCATTGTTAAGCATATGCCAAGCTTGCTTTGCTGCTAATGTCTGGATTGAACAATGATTTTTTAGTATACTTTAATCTTTGAACTTCGCTAAGTGAATTTTTTTTTTTATTTATTTCCATAACTAAGAAATTAATTATTAAAATGACTTTTTTTTTTTTCATTTCATTAATAATCCTAAATGATGGAGCGTTTTAAAGTGAGAGCGAAGACGACAATTTACCAATGAAACTGCTCGACGAGGAATGGTGAGTCCCACTTAAAATATATCGGACGAACGTCATAGTTCGAAACACATCACTCTCCCATTAAATTTAACGAAGGTGTTCTTAACTAAGATTTTGACGAATTTTAAAAGATTATAAATCTTAGTCCATGTTTGACAATTATTATTTAGGGAAAATAAATTTTTGAATAATGATTTTTAGAAGAATGCAATGAGAGGAATAATAATTTTTTGGATAATGTCTTATATTAGCCCCCCGTTTGGTGTACATTATTTCTAAAAGAATGCATTTTTTTTGTTAATGTGATGGAGAATATGTGATTAAAAAAGAAGGAAGAGTTATTGATGTGATGGAAAATATTATTTTATTGAAGAATATGTGGTTGAAAATGAGTAGAAAAATGAGAATGAAAAAAAAAATGTTGCCAAACAAGGGCTTATCTTATCTTATCTTATCTTATCTTATTACATAAATAAAAGAGTGAGTTTTGAGTTACTATTCATAAGCCGAGCCGAATGGCTTTATGGCTCGGCTAAGTTGTCTAAGTCTTTTTTGATTTTTTTTTTTAAAGCCAAATGGCTTTTTGGCTCGGTTTGGCTTGGCTCGGCTTGGCTAAGTCTTTTATATATATACATGTTTGATTCAGTATTTTAAGTTACAAATATTCATTTAAAGCGATTTAAAATTTGTTGAAAATGTTGAAGTTCGGTCATGATA